>JBBBDQ010000967.1:1955000-2047500 GCA_037127315.1 Ascarosepion bandense
ACCTTGAAACTTTTGAATATCGTTTCTTATGTCTTTGTCTATGAGTGTATCAAATTTGATTAAAATCGGACCACTCCTTGTATAACCCGATTTTTTCGATTATCAATTTTCGACACAAAACCTAGCTAAGAACACTCGCATACGCTTATAGTACAACTGTGTAAATTTTCAAGAAAATCGGTTCGGCCGTATCAGAGTCTATAGGTAACGGACACACACAGACACACACGCACACACAGATAAAGTTCCATTCATAAATAAGTTTCGATATATATAATTCTAAACGTTATTTTTTGTGGAGTGTCGTATTTGAGTAGATGATCCGCGTATTAAACAGAATTTTGTTTAATATCGTCTATTGTCCTGAATGTTTAAGGAAACTTATTAAAAATTATTAACGCTCTTTGTTCGTATTCGTTCTTCTATGCAGATCTGAGCTCCCGTTATATCCGATATTCTCTGGTCAAATGAGTTGAAAGGACCACCCTGTTGAACTGAGACGAAAATGTAATTTTAGTTTTAACCAAAACGTCTATAGTCATAGAAATTTTCCATGTCTGCTGACTTTCAGATCGAAACGTAAACAAAACGAATTTTCTGTTTCATAAGATTTTATTCATTTTTAAAAAATTTTTTTTAAATGTTTGTTTTTACTTTTCGTAATCGGAAATATGTTCAGTCAAGGGGAATATTTTTCCAAATGAGTTTCTAAAAATTTGTGAGCGTCTTGACATTTTGGCTTCACTCTGGAAGCATTAAGTAAACAAACGTTTACACTGACAGGGACAATGGCATACTTTTGGGTTATAAAAGAAATAAGATGTCCTTTTTCTGTATTTAAAGGGACACGTATCATTGCGAGATTTTTAACTGACCTCGGGTGAGTAAATCAATAAACTTTAATCACCTAATTAATTTTTAATCGACTGAGTCGATCGGGTGAGTGAAATCTCAACGACTGCATGAATGTATGTATTGGCTCTGTAAGTAAATAATGCAGATGTGCGTTGTGGTGCATTGGATATCGGCTCGGAACGAGAAATCGGGGAGCCGAGTTCGAATTTCATCCGAATCCATTGTATTCACTTACGCGCAAATACCCTTGGGAAAGGTATTAATCCGTCTATTCCTTCCAGTTATGGGTTAAATAACAGGGCAGATTGGGTTCTATAGCCTTGGTCGGCAACCACTCTACTGCAGAAAGCAATGGCAACCTACTGCGGGATAATCTTCTGCCTAGTCTATCATGTCTCTTTCGAGACATGATCGCCCAAGCGTGTATCACGTATGGCACTTAACTGACTGACTGAAGTAAATAATCTCATATCAAACTCTATGGCTGAATCAGCGTTAATTCATTTTTTTTTTTTTTTTTTTGCAGACTCTTTAATGTTTTTTTAAAAGGGAGTAAGCTTTAATGACATACGTTGTGGTACAATGGATATTGGTTAGGATGCAAATTCCAGTAGAACATTCACTTACCAGCAAAATACCCTTGGAAAAGGTGTTAATCCCTCTTCCCTCCCTCCAGCTATGGGTTAAATAGGAAAACAGATTTGGTTCTGTAGCCTTCGTTGTCAAATCGTCTATCCCAGAAAGCAATAGCAACCTACTGCGGGAAAATCTTCAGCCCCGTCAGTCATGTCTCTTTCGAGACATCATTGCCCAAGTGTGTATCATATATGGCACTTAACTGTCTGACTGAATATAATAGTTGGAAACAAAATTAATATTTTACTGGACATAAAGTGGCGGTTCGGTTTTCTATTTTTTATGAAGTAATAAAATAGTTCCCCTAGTACTAATTAATTTAATCAGAAACAATTAAATATTCTTTTAGACCTAAAGTGGGAGATCTGTTTTCTCTTGTTATAAAACATTAACCTGATCCCTCACTAATTAATACTTTTTTAATATATTAATATTATCCATCTATTTTCCATCACGCTACGGGTTAAATAGCAGGAGAGATTGGTTTCTATAGCCTTGGTTGGCAACCAGTCTACCGCAGAAAGTAATGACAACCTATTGCGATCAAATCTTCTGCCCAGTCAGTCATGTCTTGAAAGAGGCATGATCGTCCAAGCGTGTATTACGTATGGCACTTAATTGAAAGAGTAATAACTGAATAGAAGCTGTCTCATTCAACTCTTGTTCCGATCACTTTCGTTTAATAATTTAAACTTTTTCAAATTTAATGTTAATTTTTATTGTTAGTTTATTTTATTTTAATCTCTACGTTGTTTTGTAAGAGAATGGCAGCAATTTAATTCTGAATTTTTGCTTAGCGTATATTTTATGAACAAGACGTGCTTGCCTTTTTTCAAAGTAAGTGATGGTTTGTTTAGGTCTTTTGAAACAGCGAGGACCTCAGGTCATTGCAACAGGAACATTTATTGACGTTTTTCGCCGTTGTCTTTTATCTCGTTGTTTTGAAATTTTGTCACAAATATCTCCAGTTATTTTTATTCTGGGAAACTCGATTTAAAGGTAGCATGATGCACATTGACAAATAACAGGTTTTTTTTTTCTATTAGGACTAACAGTTCGTCACCTTTAGTGTCGTTTTTGTCTAGTATCCAATAATTTAATGTCTTTTTTGCTGATATCATCATTATTTACAGTTTCCAATAGTACAGAGACATGCACCCATCATCTATTCCCTGTCGCCGTTTGGCTTTGCAAGCATTTTTTTTAATCATTTCACCCCGAGCTAAGGCAGAAATGCCACTGATGAGCTGGGGGCTACGTAACTGTAAAAAGATTA
The DNA here is from genome assembly GCA_037127315.1 of Ascarosepion bandense. Classification (NCBI taxonomy): domain Eukaryota; kingdom Metazoa; phylum Mollusca; class Cephalopoda; order Sepiida; family Sepiidae; genus Ascarosepion; species Ascarosepion bandense. The sequence continues at coordinate 1,957,768 of JBBBDQ010000967.1, forward strand.
ATTAAAAAAGAGTGAAGAGTACGAACTAGTTAGAAAGGAGTAATAGAAAGTTGAGAATGCAGGTGCGATGACAGATACATAGGTGGAGAGAAAGGGAAGGTTATACGAGGGTAGTGAGAGAGCTAGAGTCCAGTGGTTAATAGACGAATATTGACATTGCATTTAAATTTCTGGAGGTTGTAGCCGTCAGGAAAGCAAGAATACGGGAGCGAGTTCCACAGGCGGAAAGTGCGAGAGAAGAAGCTGCAGGAGTAGAATTGTCGTCTGCATTTGACTAACCTGACTGTGAATGGGTGGGACCCAGTTGCCAGTCTGATTGCACGAGTAAATACCTGTTGAGGAGGCACAAGTGACTTAAGTTCGTCCGAGCAGAAGCCATGAAAGTATTTATAGAACAGACAAAGGAAGGCCACATTTCGACGGTGGGGAAGTGGCTGCAGTCGAGCCGCCAGATCAGTACCTATCACATAACAGACTCTCCTTTGGAGCCTGTCGAGAACACTGAGGAGAACGGTAGGGGCTCTGGAGATGAAAGGAAGTGTCGACAGCATGTATTTTTTTAGAGGTAGACCTGAACTTGCTAGGAAATGACCCAAATAGTTTATTATACGACCTTCCTTTGTGGTACATACTGATTGAAACATGCAGAATCGAATTATAAAACTGCAAAGGACTGCAACTTTCCGCTATATTTTTGAATTGCGCCTTCTGTAGCATGTCCATCATGCGTAGCCCTCTTAATCCGCTGGTTCAACTGTTATGATCTGTTGAAATCGTCATCCGCTTGTTCTACTGTTGTGTGTCTTTGGGGTTATTGGTGCTTAGTCTGAGACGTTCTTGCCAACGAAAGTGATCTTACCAGGAGATTAGAACTCCCGACGTCATCGCTCTGAGCCATTAGACCTCCCGAGCACAAACAGTGACCATGAGTTTGAGTTTGTTTAACTGCATATCAATCATTGTGGATTATTTAACGCCGTAAAGATAGGGTTTTAAAGTATCTTTTTAAATGTTCGATTATAGTGAGAAGGTTGATTTAGTCAGATTCTGATGAAAAATGTATTTATTTATTTTTTTTAACTTTTTTTATTTCAGAAATCTGAAGTTTTCTAGTTTTCTATTCTAAAATGTATTGCTGGGAATAATTTTTGTTCCTTCAAAAATGTGTTATGGTAATAATTTTTTCTTCAGAAAAGTATTGTTGATATTTTTCTTTCAAAAATGTATATTTTTCTATAAAAGTCTTTTTATGTATATATTTCTATAAAAGTCTTCCATAGTTGTTTGACCCCAGTTTGGGGATAAACTATTCGACCATAGCTGGGACCCTAACAGGTGCTACAACTCCGAGTCAGGGTGGACCTGAAAACAACAGCAAATTAGAGGTGGTTCCATGTTCCTCACAACGTCTCAATCAGAGGCCTTGCTGCTGTATGCAGTTTACCGTCATGCCCAGGGCCAGCTACCATGAGAGGTACACATATAAAAACTAAAACGCATAAATACTCATATATATATTTTACACGAGACATCGAAGTAAACAGTTCGTCATCAAATGTACCACTTACTATTACGTTAGAAACTAAACAATTAACAAGAAAATAAAAAAAAGGATTTTTTTTAATCGTTTCATCCCAAGCAAGGCGATACCGCTACTGATGCGCAGGCGGCTACAAAAGAGTATAAGTTTAGACAAGAGCAGAGTGAAGAGAAAGACGAACCAGTTACAGGGGGTGTCAGAAAAAGGGTAAGAGAAGGATGGGAACACAAGTGTGAAGACAGTTGCGAAAGTAGAGAGAAAGGAAAAGAGCAAAATATACAGGGTGATGTAGAAAGAACTGGAGTCAACTGGATAAGAGATGGGTATTGACATTGCATTTAAATTCCTGACAGTTGCAAAGGCAGAGAGAAAGGAAAAGAACAAGATAGAACAAGATATACAGGGTGATGTAGAAAGAACTGGAGTCAAGTGGATAAGAGATGGGTATTGGCATTGCATTTAAATTCCTGACAGTTGCAAAGGCAGAGAGAAAGGAAAAGAACGAGATAGAACAAGATATACAGGGTGGTGTAGAAAGAACTGGAGTCAAGTGGATAAGAGATGGGTATTGACATTGCATTTAAATTCCTGACAGTTGCAAAGGCAGAGAGAAAGGAAAAGAACAAGATAGAACAAGATATACAGGGTGATGTAGAAAGAACTGGAGTCAAGTGGATAAGAGATGGGTATTGGCATTGCATTTAAATTCCTGACAGTTGCAAAGGCAGAGAGAAAGGAAAAGAACGAGATAGAACAAGATATACAGGGTGGTGTAGAAAGAACTGGAGTCAAGTGGATAAGAGATGGGTATTGACATTGCATTTAAATTCCTGACAGTTGCAAAGGCAGAGAGAAAGGAAAAGAACAAGATAGAACAAGATATACAGGGTGATGTAGAAAGAACTGGAGTCAAGTGGATAAGAGATGGGCATTGACATTGCATTTAAATTCTTAGAGGTTGTAGCCATCAGAAAAGCAAGTATATGGAAGGGAGTTCCACAGGCAGGAAGTGTGAGAAAAGAAGCTAATGGAGTAGAATTGTCAGCTGCATTTGGTTTATCTAACTGTAAAAGGGTGGGACCTTGTTGCCAGTCTGGTTGCACAAGTAAATTCTTGAGGTGGGGACACTAGTGACTTAAGTTCCTCGGAGTAGAAGCCATGAAAATATTTCTACTATTATTGGATTTTTTTATCGTTTCACCTCAAGTAAGGCAGTACCACCACTGACGTGCAAGGAACTGCATAAGAGTAAAAGTTCAGGAAGAGAGTGAAGATTAAGACGAAACAATTATAGGGCGTGTCAGAGAAAGGGCAAGAGAAGGATGGGAACACAGGTGTGATGACAGTTGCAAAAGTTGAGTAAAAGGAAAAGAACAAGATATACGGGGTGATGTAGAAAGGACTTGAGTCAAATGGATAAGAGATGGGAACTGACATTGCATTTAAATTCCTGGAGGTTGTAGCCGTCAGGAAAGCAAGTATATGGAAGGGGAGTGCGAGAAAAAACTGTTAGAGTAGAATTGCATATGATAGTCAAACTGTAAAAGGGTGGGACCTCATTGCAAGTCTGGTTGCACGCGTAAATTCTTTTGACTTAAGTTTATCGGAGCAGAAGCCATGAAAATATTTCTAAAATCGACCGAGGGAAACCACATCCCACCGGTGAGAAAGTGGATGGACTCGAGCTGTCAGGTCTGGACCGATCACACTACAGATTCTCCTTTGGAGCCTGTCTAGAAAACTGAGATGAACAGCAGGGGCGCCTGACCATATATGACAGCAGTATTCGATGCACGGACGGATGGTTCATTTGTATATGTGCAAGATGGATTCAAGCGGAAAAAAAACTTCCTGGTCCACACAGTGAAACAACCTTCCTAGCAGCGGATTTAACTATTGACTCAATGTAATGATTCAGTTTGAGTTTGGGTCAACATCAAATTAGACCGGCGCACAGTTGTATTAAAAAGTGCTCAATATTGATGAATTTTTGGATATTTTTCATTTGGAAACGAGTTATTTTCCGATCTAGGTTTCTATCTTTCGGTGTCGTTAGGCGATTTACATTTATTGTAAACAAAAGCCGAAAGGTAGAAAGTCTTTTCCAACTGAATATATATATATATATATATATATATATAGTGCATACTATATATTTACTATTGTATTTACGCTCCCACACCCTGATTGTGCCCTCTGGAAGAATGGTAGACTTTGTAAAACAGTGGCTACTCTAGCATCTACGCATCGTTCATTCAGCAATGACTTAGAACACTCTCAGCTATTGGGCGTGTCTAATGATAATATGCACACTAAAAAGTCTGCCTTCTTCTACCGAGCGCCCATAGCCCAGAGGTAGAATCGCCGAGGCCAGTTCGGTCGGGTTTTAATCCTGAGTAAAAAGCAATCGGATGTCTAACCGTACTGATGAGCTGCGATACAGCGAAACAGATCTGTCTGCGGATGACTATATATATATATATATATATATATACATAAATCCTATTGAACTTGTGACGTCATAGAACCGAATTAATAACTACTACCGTTGCTTAGCGGAGTTTTATGTCAACAAAATAAAATCGTCGGTGATGGTGGATATTATTGTATTACCGTCTAATTAACCTCTCTGAAGATGGCTCACATGAGCTTAGAAGCAAATAAAATATCCAAATGTTGGAGAATTTTTGTCTTTATTTTCAACTGAAATTATAACCAAAATACGACGTTTAGAACGGCTCATGACTAAACATAATAGACATTGATTGACTCTTATATTTAACAGTATATGTTTAGAAAAAAATATACATATATCCTATTGAACTGTAATATATATATATATATATATATATATAATTATTTATAAATGGAACTTTGTGTGTCTGTGTGTGTCTCTGTGTGTGTGTGTGTATCCGTTACCTATAGACTCCGAAACCGAATTTTCTTGAACCGATTTTCTTGAAAATTTACACAGTTGTACTATAAGCGTCTGCGAGTGTTCTTAGCTACGTTTTGTATCGAGGTACCTCCGATAAATATCGAAAATCGATAATCGAAAAATCGGGTTATAGACGGAATGGTCCGATTTTAATCAAATTTGATACACTGATAGACAAAGACATAAGAAACGATATTCAGAAGTTTCAAGTTCTTGCAGTTGTTACAATAGTGCAGAAAATCGATAATATATTTTAAAAAATCAGTTTTTCAGCCCTTTATTTTAGTTTTTGTTTCGGGTTTGGCACTAAGTAGGTATAATTGTAGTTCTTCGTCTCAGCCATCATACCATTTACTCAGAGGACTTATTTAGACTTCAAAATTCAGTTTACGGCGAAAAAACTTATTTGATATCGATACCAGGAAATCAAAATTTGACTTACATCTGTTCATTTTTCTTTCAGTCTACGGTTTTGCTTTAAATGGAAACAACTATTGCTTTTTAGTCTTTCGTGCTAACATCCAAAGCATCTAAGCTTCAGGACCATGGATTAGTTTTAAAGCCTTCATTACACGCGAGCAACGCCGGGCTATACTGCTAGTATATATATATATATATGTATATATATATATTAGGTGCGACTGGTGCGATTGGTAAATTGTCGCAATTATTTTTATTATTTCAAATATTCTTTAGGCTGAGTCTGAGCTCTAGGACCATGGATTAGTTTTAAAGCTTTCATTACACGCGAGCAACGCCGGGCTACACTGCTAGTATATATATATATACAAGTTGACGTAAAATTTATCATCTCTACCTAGATATTCACCATTTATACATGTGTAAACATCTGGCGTTTGGTTTGCTTTTGGATAATGGGCGGAGCCAAGAACTATTCAGCGCCTTTTCGTATTATATTAAAACTTTATCCTACGTTGACATTGATATAATCTAAGATTGGCGATTACATTTTCAATGAATATCATACGCGAAAGAATCTCATTTCAAATTTGAACGTCCTCTATTCTTCTTGATCGAAATAAGTTTATGCCGCGCGCATTTGCACATCCGCTATCCTCATGGTTTTCCTTTTCACGAAATACGAGTGTTAATGCATCTCAAATCTTAACGCTGATAAGATTTTCACTGGCGTACTTGCTTCGATAAGGATAACACCCGATCTTTTCTTTTTGAATTACAGACGCTGTACAAATAAGTTCGCGGGAAGTTTTCCCGCCATTTCACCATAAAACCACAAATAAATAAGAATGCAATTAAATCAGTCAAATCGTTCTTTCCTAAGATGTTACTGATAGATATTACACAAACTTGGTGTGCAATTTCCATCATTTAAACAGTTATTAAAATGAAATTTAAATAAAGGAAAATTTATGAAAGCTTGATAGACAAAAGTTGTATAAAATCCATTAAAATTCATAAGTATATATATATTACGGAGAATTCCGGTAATTTACGAAATGGATTAACAAAGGACATAATAGATACTCGTATTTAGATATTTTGTTATTAATTAAACATTGTCCAATATCTAAAAATAGACATTGATTGTAAACCGATTTTTTGGGACGAAAATTCTTAACCTTCAATTTTTTATTTCTTTTTTATTTTATTTTGAAATGTGGTAGTTGCCGATGAGATGCGAAATCTCTCTTAGGGATTTCACGTTTATATGATCATTCAACAGTTCTGAACATCGAAATATATTTTATTTTATATATATATATATATATATATATATATATATACACTGGCCTATTTATTGTTTAGAAATTTTGTTTTTAAAATAACTATCAATCGTAAAATTCAACATCTAAGAACATATTGATAGCTTCCACTGTATTGGTACGCGTCGCAGTTTCGAATCTACTTAAATTGATATCTGCTCATCACGATTATTCATTAAAAAATAAAGTTAAAATAAATAAATCAATGAACGGTACTGATGAGCAGTGATACAGCGAAACAGATCTGTCTTCGTGTGACTATTTACGCTCTCAGACTCTGATTGAGCACTCTGGAAGAATAGCAGACGTTGAAAAACAGTAGCTACTCTGGCGTGTACGCATCGCTCATTCAGTCATGAATTAGAGCACTCTGGCTATTAAGCGTGTATAATGATAATATACACGCTGAAAAGTTCTGCCTTTTCTACCGAGCGCCCATAGCTAAAGGTAGAATCGCCGATTGACGCCAATTCGGTCGGGTTTCAATCCTGGTTTAAAAGCAATCGGAGTCTAACAGTACGGATGAGCTGTGATACAGCAAAACAGATCTGTCTGCGGGTGACTATATACATACTAGTATTATTGGCAAAGACTGCTTAATATTGTCGATAGAGCTTTTACAGATATAGACAGTGTCAACATAGAAATTATTACTGCATAGTAACCTTCTGTTTCACAATTCATTTCAATATCTTCAAACCATATATATATATATATATATATATATATATATATATATATCAAGAACAATGCAGTGGGATGGAGATATATAACAAAATCGAAAAATATTTTTTGTGACGCGTTTCGTCATGTAGGACTTCATCGGGCAAATTTTATGTCGGTGCGTCTCCACATGCTAACGGAATGTTTTAATTTATCATTCCCATCGTCTGAAGACCATTTGTGCGTGGAACTTATGTAAGGACTCGGGCTGGCCTTTGATAGAAATTTTAACTTGTGAAGTGTTTTTAGTTCGTCGAAGTAATAAAATTATTGAGCACTTTTCTTTATTGAATAGGTAAACAACGAGACTATTATAAGGACCTTAGAAGTTATGCCTGGATTAGTTATCGTAGGCCACAATTTAAACAACCTAAGGTACGCAGATGATACAGTGCTGATAGCAGACACGGAAAGGAAACTACAAGACCTCCTACGGAAGGTAGCTGAAGAGAGTAACAAGAAAGGACTAGAAATAAACTGCAAGAAAACCGAATGCATGGTCATCAGTAAAAAGGGCAGCCCAAAATGCCAAATACAGGTCGGGGATACTAAAATCAAGCAGGTACAAAAATTTAAATACCTGGGAAGTGTTTTAACCGAAGACGGAAAGTGCGACACAGAGATCCTAAGGCGAATTGGCATGGCAAAGGATGGATTCCAGAAGTTGAGTAAAGTATTAAGAAACAGGACAATTTCGCAAGAAACAAAGAAGAGAGTACTGGATTGCAATGTGATGTCAGTTATTGAATATGGCAGTGAATGTTGGAAATATCATCAAAGATGAAGGAGAGATTTGAAGCAACTGAAATGTGCTTCCACAGAAGGATGCTGCGAATATCATGGATCGAGCATATGAGCAATGAGGAGGTCTTGGAAAGGATGGAAACGAAATGGAAATTAATAATAAGCATCAGGAAGAGACAGCTGAAGTTCCTGGTACATGCAATGAGGAAAGAGGGCTTGGAGAATCTGATACTAAGAGGCCAGATAGAGGGAAAAAGCGATAGGGGAAAGCAATGGATAACATATTTGAAGGACCTAATCAGGTGGATGATGGAACGAGGGTTGCGTGGCGTAACAGGAGAAGGTTTGCTAAGAACCACCAGGGATACGGCGACGTGGAAATCCATGATCGCCTACGTCCTGAAAGAATATAGCACATAGAAAAGAAGTGTTTGTAGGTGATTTTCTGTGTTAGGACATTTGGCAGGTTGATTGTTGGTTACCCCAAAGAATTTGTTCTTCTGTCATTCATATGAAAAAGTAGGACGTTAAGTCGCCATGTCTGGGATATTTCAAGCCAGATATTCCTCTTAAATTGTCAACGGTTTTCAGGGCTTCGCTCTCTATATGAAAAGTGTGACTTTAGCAATAGAGGGAAAAAAACTTATAAAAAAACAGCAAAAATATGGTCAAATAAGAAAAAAAAAAGAAAAAATGAAATAAAATGAAAACAGGGTAACCCCATCTTTCTCTATATCTATGAATAAGTTGAAAACAGTATTTATGCGTGTCTGTATGTCTGTAAAATGTACGTATGTGTATGTATATTTGTGTGTGTGTGTGTGTGTGTGTGTGTCTGTGCATGTGTGCAGTTTGTGAGAGCTTGACAAAACCCTCAGCCTCATGCTAAAAAAGGTTTTATTTAACACAATAAATTGTCAACATAATCTCCCTTGCCAGTCTAATTAATGAAATTGTGAAGTTTAATCATACAGAATTAACAACATACATTAAAAAATAGACAAACCTTTAGCTAATGTCACGTTATAAATGAGTAAATAAAACAGAAGATATATAAATATAAATTGTAAATATATATATATATATATATATATATATATATATATATATATATATATATATTGATTGTCTAATACTTAGTTTTTGGTCCTAATAGGGTTAGACCAGTACACATTTGTATTAAAAAGTGTTCTATACAATTATATTGTAGAACATTTGAATATATTTCATTTTTGAACGAGTTATTTCGCTACCCAGGTATCTACCATGTGTGGTGCCTTCAGGCGATTTTTAATAACTGATATTACCTTTTACCGTTTTTTCTTTTAAGAACGCTGTTGTAACGGTTTTTTATTTGAACGTTCACGTGGCAGAGAATTTATGAACGCGCATTATTTAAATTCAAACGAATTATGGCGTTTTCATCCATGGTTGTATGAACCTAAGAGGTATTTCTTAGTGTGAATGCATTTAGTCATAATTTCTGTTCTTTCATTTAACAGTTCGTCTTTATTTGGGTTTGTCATAATTTCTAATTTTTCTTCTTGGCACAGTCTACATATTTGTCCACCGTTGTAAGGCTTGGCGTTGTTTTTACAATGCTCCACGTTATGTCTGGGTTTTTTCCATATTTTTATTTCAATTTTCAGACGTGGTTAGCCAATTTCGTATTGTTTCTTAATTTTTCTATTTTAAATGTAGATCTGTGGTTGAACCACCTGGTCTTAAAACTGAACGTTTGTATTTGAAATAAAACACCGTTCAAATAAAACACCGTTACAAGAGCGTTCTTAAAAGGAAAAACGGTAAACGGTAAAATCGCCTTAAGAAACCACTCATGGTGGAAACCAAGGTAGAGAAATAACTCGTTTAAAAATTAATATATATATATATATATATATATATTGCTGAACATCTTTTTAATAGAAATTGTGTGGCTGACTTCAATGTGAACCAGTTCTCTGTTTTGTCTGGTTCATACTCTGCGGCTCCCATGCGGGCATTGGAATCATTGTACATTAGAGCTAAGAGGACGTCTCTCTGTAAACAGAGGGATTGCCTACTGTACTACACATTATTTCTGTCTGGTGCTTGCCCCTTACCACTTTTTCTCCACTTACCATAACCTTTCATCTTTATTTTTAAAAATTTTAAATTCCCAGTCGACTCTGATGAAGCTTGGGAAGAAACAGCTCAGTCGTTTTTCGTGTTTATTTCTTATTATCTTTAGAAAATGCCTGTAAGTATTAAATTTACTTTATTTCTTGCCCTTATACATTTGTATACAACCAACAACTTGTTTAAATATATACACTACCGGCCATAATTATTAGGCCACCCAGTTTTTAAAGAAAATGAGGTATTTCATACTATTTTATTATTTATTGCCAAGTGAATAATTCTAAATGAAAATAGAATTGTTCTTTTGTTACTATTTGCAAAATTTTACAAGACAGCCAGGAAGCCTTTGCTTTGGCCAGTCAATAAGAAGAAGAGACTGACATGGGGAAGAGAGCACAAAAACTGGACACAAGAACAGTTCATTTGATGCACATGTTATTGTGAAGTATTAACAAAGAACAATTCTATTTTCATTTAGAATTATCCACTTGGCAATAAATACTAAAAATAGTATTAGATACATCATTTTTTTTTTTTTAAATTGGGGTGGCCTAATAATTATGGAAGGTAGAGTAGTTCTTTTGGGAGCATTCTATGGAAGACCAGCCAGAGGCTTGCGACATTTTGTCACTAGCTGAGAAGTTGAGGGGGTTGAAAATAATTTGTCACTCACAAGGACGGATAGGCTCTATTTTCATTTAGAATTATCCACTTAGCAATAAATAGTAAAACTAGTATGAAATACATCATTTTTTTTTTAACTGGGGCGGACTAATAATGACGGCTAGTAATGTACTGTAGTATTGGTTTAACAGAAGTGCACTGTTTGACAATGGCAGGATATTCATATCCTGAGCAGACATATATTTACATAGGATCACAGTAATAGTAATGGCCGCTCGGCTGATTGATATTGCGTTTCCAGACTGAAGGCAGCCGAGTCATCAAATGTTTGGTACTGTTTATGGTCGCGTTTCTGAAACAGGATCCGTTGCACAACACATTATATATCAATAAAGGCCGAGATCTGCTCGTACGCCAGACGACAAAAAACATATTCCACAGGCTTGTACCAACACATTTCAAATGGTCTTAGTATACTATGGCAGGAAATGTCCTTCAAGGGTAGATCCTGTACCCGTATCTTTTGCAAAGGGAGCAGGGTATTTTGCCGACTGGACACTATAGTATTTCACTTAGGCAGGGTCTGTGAGAAAACGAGCACCATGACGCGATTTCACTCCTCCGGAAATTTGGAAACGGCGTCATCTATTTGTTGGTGTTCCCGCCAGAATCTCCAATACAAACGTTTCAGCGTGTTTGGGTGTAAATCAGTAGACGGTGGAGAGGATTTGGAAAAAGACGGATGATTTCCAGTCAAGATTATGGTTATCACTATTGATGGCAATGTTATTCCTCCATTCATCTTTCCACACACAACACGGAGGTCTATCTCAAGAGCCTTGAGGAGGTAGTTTTGTCCTGGGTGGCTGCTATATATGGAATCAGGGTTAGGATTCCTTGCTACACAGACAATAAAACCCAGGCATTGATGTCAAACAATTTACCCAACCAAATCACCATTTATACCTGGCCATATAACTCTCCAAATTGCACCCTCTTAATATCGGCTTGCAGTTGAGCGAGAGACCAAAAAATCCTTGTAATAACCCATGATGAAATGAAGGCAAGTATTAGGGCAAAATTCACCAATTTACGAGACAAAGAGACTATCTCAGTTAGATGCAAGAGACTCCAAAGTCGTCTGGAGGCCGAGGTTGAAGCCAATTGCGATTTTATTGAATAAATTTTATCTTTATTATTTCAAGATACTTTTGCATAGTTTGTATGGCAGTTTAAATTTCATTTTTGGTTAAATTAGACGACAATTTATCCATTTCAACCTTTAGCTAGCTAGATAGATAGATAGATAGATAGATAGGGTCAGACTAAGATAGATAGATAGATAGATAGATAGATAGATAGATAGATAGATAGATAGATAGATAGGGACAGACTCACATAGATAGATAGATAGATAGATAGATAGATAGATAGATAGATAGGAACAGACTAGATAGATAGATAGATAGATAGATAGATAGATAGATAGATAGATAGATAGGAACAGACTAGATAGATAAGATAGATAGATAGATAGATAGATAGATAGATAGATAGATAGATAGATAGATAGGAACAGACTCAGATAGATAGATAGATAGATAGATAGACAGATAGATAGATAGATAGATATGAGAAGACTGAAATAGATAGATAGATAGATAGATAGATAGATAGATAGATAGATAGGAACAGACTCACATAGATAGATAGATAGATAGATAGATAGATAGATAGATAGATAGATAGATAGATAGATAGGAACAGACTCACATAGATAGATAGATAGATAGATAGATAGATAGATAGATAGATAGATAGATAGATAGATATGAGCAGACTGAAATAGATAGATAGATAGATAGATAGATAGATAGATAGATAGATAGATATGAGTAGACTGAAATAGATAGATAGATAGATAGATAGATAGATAGATAGATAGATAGGAACAGACTCACATAGATAGATAGATAGATAGATAGATAGATAGATAGATAGATAGGAACAGACTAAGATAGATAGATAGATAGATAGATAGATAGATAGATAGATAGATAGATAGATAGGAACAGACTAAGATAGATAGATAGATAGATAGATAGATAGATAGATAGATAGATAGATAGATAGATAGGAACAGACTAAGATAGATAGATAGATAGATAGATAGATAGATAGATAGATAGATAGATAGGAACAGACTCAGATAGATAGATAGATAGATAGATAGATAGATAGATAGATAGATAGATAGATAGATCAGATAGATAGATAGATAGATAGATAGATAGATAGATAGATAGATAGATAGATAGATAGATAGATATGAGTAGACTGAAATAGATAGATAGATAGATAGATAGATAGATAGATAGATAGATAGATAGGAACAGACTCACATAGATAGATAGATAGATAGATAGATAGATAGATAGATAGATAGATAGATAGATAGATATGAGTAGACTGAAATAGATAGATAGATAGATAGATAGATAGATAGATAGATAGATAGATAGATATGAACAGACTGAGATAGATAGATAGATAGATAGATAGATAGATAGATAGATAGGAACAGACTAAGAGAGATAGATAGATAGATAGATAGATAGATAGATAGATAGATAGATAGATAGATAGATAGATAGATCTGAGTAGACTGAAATAGATAGATAGATAGATAGATAGATAGATAGATAGATAGATAGATAGATAGATAGATATGAGGAGACTGAAATAAATATTTATATCGTGCAGAATATAGACTTTTTCTTCATCATATATAACCAGGAAAATGAAAAGAGATTCAAAAAACCAAAGATCTTAACAAAACCTATCACGACAATTGAAAAGTTCGCTAAACCTAAAAGGAATGAAAAGGAAATTTATTTCCCGTCGAAGAAATACAATTGAATTAATTTCAACGAAATCCCAAATCGATTTTAGATTCTAACATTTTCTTTTTTCCCCATTTTTTGTCATTCGATCAATGACTCTACACTTGTTTCTATTCTACAATTGTCCATAATCTTCGATAGAAATCAAATCTTATTTTCTTATTTCTTCAGATTTGATTGCCAAAGAGCATCCTGGCTTTGAAATGAGACTTAATAAATTCTGATGTCGATGTGAAGTACCAGGGAGATTCGATCTCTGTTATTGCGTTGGGCAAGAATCAGTGGGAAGTCCTCAGGTCATAGAATTATGTTTATAAAATCAATTTGGATTCAGTTATTTATTTCTTTATTTTTCAAATTCTCTTCTCGACTTTATAATTTGTTGCTGTTGGCATTACTTCGACATTAGCTAAATAATCAAAAGAATCTTGCTATTTACAAAGTTTAATACAAATTCTACTTTTGTCTACCATGTATCTCCAAGTCTTTGAAAATCTAAACTCTCAACAAATTCCAGTTTTTTTTTTCCTCTAGTACTTTTTGACTAGTACCTCATAATATAGTTTTAATTTCAAGTAAACGATTTTTTTAAATCATATCATCCCAAGCAAGGCGAAAACGCCACTGATGCGCAGGGGGCTACGTAAGAGTGAAAAGATTGGAAAAGAGAAAAACCAGAAACCACATCCTAAACAGGAAACAAGGGATGAGCCTCTTCACCTGTTCAATAGACGTGGGTGGAGTGTGAACCGGGTGATTGTTTAGTCTATCTACTCCAATTGAAAAAGAAAAGAGTGAAAAGATTGGAAAGGAGAAAACCGGAAACCACAACCTAAACAGGAAACAAGGGATGAGCCTCTTCACCTGTTCAATAGACGTGGGTGGAGTCTGAACCGGGCGATAGTTTAGACTATCTACTCCAATTGAAAAAAAAATATTTCCATTAATGAAAATACTTTGCTTTATTTTGAAAACTAATTCAAAACGAATTTGATTTGACTGGAAGGATTATTTTTTTCATTTGCTAAAATATAAAAATAACAACACTTAGGATTTTACATGAGTTCTTGAAAATGAAAATCTTTCTTGTATCATTTATTTCAAGTTTAATTAGATGTTAATAGATTAAATTTAATCTAAACTCCTTTACAAATGGAACTTTGTCTGTGTCTGTGTGTCTGTGTGTATGCGCGTGTGTGTGTGTCTGTTACCTATAGACTCCAAAATGGCTGAACCGATTTTCTTGAAAATTTACACAGTTGTACTATAAGCGTCTGCGAGTGTTCTTAGCTAGGTTTTGTGTCGAGGTACCCCCGATAAATATCGAAAATCGATAATCGAAAAAATCGGGTTATAGAAGAAGTGGTCCGATTTTAATCAAATTTCATACACTCATAGACAAAGACATAAGAAACGATATTCAGAAGTTTCAAGGTTGCAATTCTCACAATAGTGCAGAAAATCGATAATATATATATATATATATATATATATATATATATATATATATATATAAGGCAAGATGTTTGTGTTTTGGCTCTAAGTAGGTATAATTGTAGTTCTTAGTCTCAGCCATGATACCATTTACTCAGAGGACTTATTTAGTCTTCAAAATTCAGTTTACGACGAAATAACTTATTTGCTATCTATACCAGGAAATCAAAATTTGACTTACATCCATTCATTTTTATTTCAGTCTACAGTTTCGCTTTAACTGGAAACAGCTATTGCTTTTTAGTCTTTCGTGACAACGTCCAAAGTGTCTGAGCTCCAGGACCAGGGATTAGTTTTACAGCTTTCATTACACCCGAGCAAGGTTGGGCTATACTGCTAGTAATTTCAATAAGCAAAAGACTTTGCTATATTTCAAAGTGAAGTTAGAATGATTGGAATTTTTTTATTGTCATTAAAAATATTTAATTAACAAATCTTTCAACACAATATAATGTTTCTTATTACATTCGATAATATATATATATATATATATATAAAACTTAAATATACATTTCTAAAACTTTATTCGATGATGACTTGTCGATTTAAAGTTTAATTAATATGATTAGAATGAACGTATTACTTATTTCGAATAAAATCATATTTTTTAACCCGGGGTGGTTGTTTTATGAGGTGTTGATAACGTATGTTTGGTTGTTTTTTTGTTTTTTTTTGTTTTTTGTTTGTTTTTGTTTTTTTGTTTTTTTTGTTAAGGGGGAAAATAATTGACAGATGTAGATGTCTGGACTGAGAACTAACTTCGTATTCTTTTTCTTCTTTGACCTCAATTTCTATAACATTGTTTTTGTGATGAGCGCTATCACTTTTCACTTAGAATATACCTAAGATATAAAATGATGTGCGTTGTGTTACAGTTATATATCGGCTCGGTACGAGAAACTGAGGAGCCGAGTTCGAATTCCAGTTGAATCCATTGTATTCACTTACGCGCAAATACCCTTGGGAAAGATATTAATCCGTCTCTTCCTTCCAGTTATGGGTTAAATAGCAGGGCAGATTGGGTTCTATAGCCTTGGTCGGCAACCAGTCTACCGCAGAAAGCAATGGCAACCTACTGCGGGATAATCTTCTGCCCAGTCAGTCATGTCTCTTTCGAGACATGATCGCCCAAGCGTATATCACGTATGGCACTGAACTGACTGATATATAAATGTCAATCTGTGAGTCTGTGTGTGACTGTTTCCTATACTCACCTACATTTTTTAAGCTACGCCATTAAAACTTTCTAGGGACACATATCTACAGGGAAGCCAGGTCGCCACATTCTTTTTCACTTTTAAGATCAGCAATTTTTCCTTTTGGCATTTTTTGGCTAATAGTGTAGATTGTTTACATTTGCCCCGTAAAACATCAAAGATCTAAGATAGTTGCTATATTACGTCACAGAAATCAAATCACACGTGTTAAACGCAACTAAAAAGAAAATGAGCCTTTATATTTAAATTTTTTTTCGACGTTTTAAAAATTGATTTGTTCAACAAAAAAATGTAAATATTTTTCCCCGTAATTTTGAAACAAAAGAAATATTAAAAAAACAATTCTTAATTGAGAAAATAATAGTTTTTATATTTCTATATTTTTAAGTATTTTTCAAAAATTTCTGAACTGAGAGCGTAATAGTTTTATATTTCTAATTTCAGTAAAACAAAATAAATAGTTTTTTATTTTTATGTTGAATTCATTCAGTCAACAAAAATGTAAACATTTTCCCCCGTAATTTTGAAGCAAAAACAAACGCACTGTTGTTTACAATGTCACACAAAACATCAAATCACGTTTACGCAAAACAAAAGAAAATAGATTTTTTTAATGGAATTTTTTAACAATTTTTAAACAACAATTTTTTACATAATTATTTTTTATATAACCGAGTCCTACTACTAAAATGTTCTGAGTTGCACGGGCAACGCCGGGCTAGGATGCTTGTGAATATTTAAAACTGAAAATCTTTCTTGAAGTTTCATTTCAGTTTTAATTTTAAGCTAATACATTAAATTTAATATTTCTAATAAGTAAAATATATTACAATATTTCAAAAACTAATTTACGTTGAGTTGAATGAGGGTTTTATTTATTTATTTTTTTGCCAAAATATCTGATTTGCTCTCTTTTTAGTCATTATTCATCGCAGTGTAATTACCTTTAGTAAAAAATAAAAAAATAAGATATACTTTTCCGAAAAATTATTTGAGAAATATTAGCCCATTAAAGTATAATTAAACTGATTTGAAACAATTTTCCTACTTTTTCATGTACCATTTTGCTTCAGAACGTAGGCGATCACGGACTTCCACCTGGCTCTGTCTCTTGTCACGTTTAATATTTTCCCTCTGGGTATCTCTCTCAAAGCCCACATCCATTTGCCCAAGCCTATTAAATATGCCTCGCGCTGTTTTCCCTGTCTATATTTTCTTCTATCCGTCCTGTGAGCATTAGAGTCTCTAAACCATCCTTCCTCATTAGGTGTCCCAGGAACCTCGTCTGTCTCTTCCTAATGTTAAGTATGAGTTTCCTTCTTGTTTGCATCTTCTCCAACACCTCATCGTTGCTCACGGGCTCTGTCCATTTTCTCCTCGGCGCCCTTCTGCAGAACCACATTTCTGCTGCTTCAAGCCTCTCCTTCATCCTTGAGGCGCTTACGGTCATATCACGTTGAATACACAGGTTCTCGCTCGATCACCGAAGTTAAGCAACGTTGAGCCGGTCAGTACTTAGATGGGTGACCGATTGGGAATACCAGGTGCTGTAAGCGTTTAGTGACGGATGTGCGTGCTTACAGCCTATCACGTTGAATACACCGGTTCTCGCTCGATCACCGAAGTTAAGCAACGTTGAGCCTGGTCAGTACTTAGATGGGTGACCGACTGGGAATACCAGGTGATGTAAGCGATTAGTGACGGGTGTGCGTTGTGGTGCAGTGGATATCGGCTCGGAAAGAGAAATCGGTGAGCCGAGTTCGAATTCCAGTTGAATACCCTACATTCGCTTAAGCACTGGTACCCTTGGCAAAGGTATTAATCTGTTCCTTCCCTCCAGTTATGGGTTAAATAACCAGAGAAGGACTTGGGGACCCTGCCCTTAAAACAAATCCCAATGAATCTTGGTACTCGAAAAGAAAAAAAGACACAAAACTTATATAAAAAAAAACAACAACAACAAATTGTTGAAAGAAAAAGGTATTACCAGCAATAAATAAATAAAATTTAGTTGGCAATAAATGACCCGCCGAGGTTGATAAACACACAGAAATACAAATATCACATTGTAGTCCAGCATTTTTTTTTTTTAGTTTTTAATGAGGTTTTCCTGTTTTTAGTACTCTGGTTAGCTTTTGAAATGCGTCCTTGAACATGCCAATGCGTTTCGGATCTCGGTGTCACACTTTTTATCCTCAGTCAGAACGCTTCCCAAATATTTAAATTTCTTTACTTGTTTTATTTTAGTTTCTCTGACCTATAGTTGCCATTTTGGAGTCTTTTCTGCTGATGACCAAGTTTACGCTTAGTCCTTTCTTCTCGCTTTCTCTTGCTACCATCTGTAGAAAGTCCTGTATTTTCTTTTCCGTGTCTGCTATCACAACCGTGTCATCCGCGTATCTTAAAGTGTCGAGATTTTGGTCACCAATGAAGAATACAAGAATGAATTTTTATATCTCTCAGGATTCTTTCACTGTATAAATAGAATAGAAAAGATCTGGTGTGAAAATACATCTTTGTCTTACGCCCCCTAAATATTTTAAGTTTAAACTATCGCAGATATGTATTTTTATCCAGACAGTAGTTGTTTATTTAAGGAGTTACTGGGTTTGACAGATTAATATTTATCTAACGTTGTTTTAGTAGAGCATTAAGCGTTAAAAATTAATTGTATTGACGTGACTGCTTATTATATACCATTTTTAAGTACAGAGTAATCTTAAAAATTTAAGAAAATATTCTACATAATATAATTTTTTATTGAAATTTAAATATTTTTGGCTTGATATGTAGTATAGTCTTCCTTATTTTCTGCTAATGTTGTGTATGCTCGACCGTTTATAGAAAATCCGCACGTTTATACATAAAAAAAATCAAAAGTTTTTAAAAATATCGGTGTGCAATGATTTTTAGTAAGCTTTTTAATTCATGATCAGTAAATAGTTTTCACTTAATAATACTTAATACTAAAAAGTAGTTGAATTAAGGTGACTGTTATATATCATTTTTAAGTACTCAATAATCTTAAAAATTTAAGAAAATATTCTACATAATCTAATTTTTTATTAAAATTTAAATATTTTTGGCTTTAAATGTAGTATAGTCATCTTTCTTATTTTCTGCTAATGTAGTGTATGCTAGACCGTTTATAGAAAATCTGTACGTTTATACATAAAAAAAATCAAAAGTCTTTAAAAATATCGGTGTGCAATGATTTTTAGTAAGCTTTTCAATTTATGATTAGTAAATATAGTTTTCACTTAATAATATCGTAATGGCTAAATTAATACAGAATTAAAAAGATTAAAACATTTTAGCGGAAAAGAAATCAATTTAAATCAACCTTCTTCTTCACTTTTACAAAAATTCAAAACGACGTGTGAAATCCTGGTTTTCCCAAATGAAAAAAAGGATTGACCATGTGCTTAACGAAAAGTCAAACAAAATTTCGCAAGTAGGTGGTAAAATGATTTTTGATGAATGGGAGCGACTTACAAGACTTGGGGGACATCCCCGAGCAAGTGCGAAAAACATCTAGATTACAATATAAGGACTTCATCAGCGTCAGTCAGACAGAGAGTCCGAGATGGGAGCCGCGAGACGAACTCTTGCTAAAATGTAACTTCAACTTCAAGCGACTTGGACATTGTCCTCTTCCTCTTTCTCCATATCTCACACGACAAATTACTACTAGGAACATTTTGTACGAAGTCTTGATTATCTTAACTTTCTCAATGAACATTAATTTCTACAAATTCTTATTATTCATTCCCTTTTAATAATTTTCTGTTTTAATATTCAAACTGTATATTTTATTATTCCATTTTCTACACTAATCCACACATTCAAACTAACAACCAACCTTCTGATAACGATGAAAACCCTTCTGATGATGAATATTATTCAACATAAAACTTGTAAGCTGTAGGAAGTTCGGTTAAGTCTGACATAAGGACGAATCAATGAAACATTAACCAGCTCCCTACGGTACAAAATAAAATGTAAAAAAAAAAAAAAAATGAAAACAATTCTTGTAAAAATACATGATTCATTGAATTGAATTATTTTTTTCTTGGGACAAGAGTGTCTATAATATCAGTCTTGTTAAGTGCCATACGTGATACACGCTTGGGCGATCATGTCTCGAAAGAGACACGACTGACTGGGCAGAAGATTATCTCGCGGTAGGTTGCCATTGCTTTCTGCGGTAGACTGGTTGCTAGCCAAGGCTATAGAACCCAATCTGTCCTGTTATTTAACCCATAACTGGATGAAAGAGACGGATTAATACCTTTCCCAAGGGTATTTGCGCACAAGTGAATGCAAGAAATTCGACTGGATAATTCTATAATGTATCTTATTTTAGTTATCTTCGACTGGATGAATTCTTACTTATGAAAGCAGTTAGACGTTTTTCTAATTAAACATTACATATAGCATAAAACGAAGTATACAAGCATTCCTTAAAGACGGTGTCCCGTATTCCTGACGTGTTAATTGATTTATTAACAATCTAACATGTGGAAAAGCTAAATATGGTGAAGCTGAATTGTCATAAATTCACGAATTTTAAGTGAACGTTTTGTTTTATTGATTTCTAATCAGAAGAAAACCCTTAAAAGTGACCTTTCGATGATAATGTAATGTAGGAACTTCCATAGTTACAAAAATCGGAGTGTTTATATACTAAAACAATTGAAATTTATTTTTAAGCTCTTGGAACAAAATTTTTCATTAGGCTTCTCAATTTTTGGCTAGTAAATATAGTTTTCACTAAATAACAATATCACATAACAGGTTGAAAGTAATGCACAAGATTTATAAATAACAAATTATTATAATCAAATATTTTAAAAATGTAAACAAATTCGTAGAAATTCAAAAATTGTTTCTTAAGATATAGATAATCACCAAGAACTTTGCCAAAAAACAGAAACCCTATCACTGGAAGATTTCCTAAAACTAAAAGAAGTAATAAATGTAACAGGAAAAGAAGATAATGGCATATTCGATTATGGACCTCCAAATTTCCTCAAACAAAAGGTTAAGAAAGAAACTTCTATCAGCTACTGAACTTGAGAAGCCGATTTTCCTGATTTTTTTGAATCGAAGAATTTTATAGTTAACTAGCAGTAGAGCCCGGCGTTGCTCGGGTGTAATGAAAGCTTTAAAACTAATCCATGGTCCTGGAGCTCAGACTCTTTGGACGTTGGCACGAAAGACTAAAAAGCAATAGTTGTTTCCAGTTAAAGCGAAACCGTAGACTGAAAGAAAAATGAATGGATGTAAGTCAAATTTTGAATTCCTGGTATCGATATTAAATAAGTTTTTTCGTCGTAAACTGAATTTTGAAGGCTAAATAAGTCCTCTGAGTAAATGGTATCATGGCTGAGACTAAGAACTACTATTATATCTGCTTAGATTTAAACCCGAAGCAAAAACTAAAATTAAAGGGCTGAAAATAATAGAGGCATACAAGCAGATAAACAGACACACACACAAACATCTTGCCTTATATATATATTATCGATTTTCTGCACTATTGTAAGAACTGCAACCTTGAAACTTCTGAATATCGTTTTTTATGTCTTTGTCTATGAGTGTATCAAATTTGATTAAAATCGGACCACTCCTTCTATAAACCGATTTTTTTGATTATCGATATTTATCGAGGGTACCTCGACACAAAACCTAGCTAAGAATACTCGCAAACACTTATAGTATAACTGTGTAAATTTTCAAGAAAATCGGTTCAGCCGTTTCGGAGTCTATAAGTAACGGACACACACACACAGACAAAATTCCATTTATAAATAAGTTTAGGTTTCGGGAAATTTTTATCCCACTTATGACTTCTCCTTGTTTCCATTTAAGATTTTACATGAATTAATGATATTAAATTAAAATGGACGCCGAATTCCCTTTTCCCTACAAAAAAAAAAAAAGATAAAAAAATAAGAATATGCTTAAAAATTCTAATTTTGCATAGAGAAATATCCAACGAGGATGTCCACGGAGACCTCGCCTGAACTGTCTACCCGAGTTGACATTGTCCTTTTCTTTTCTTTTTTCTTTCGCCTACGACAATTCCACTCTTCTAACTCCCTTCCCTGACGCACACAGATGTCATCACAAAAAGGAGAATTCGGCAACATTTTTCTGATAGTTTTGCTTCAGGCTGACTGCATTAGTTTTCGCTCAGTCCCGCGAGAGCTTGAATATTAATGGCGAGCGCAACGCGAGTCGACTCTATGTCGACGGCGATAAACTGCGGTGCAGGCCTGAAAACGGCAGTCAAGGTGACTGTCCGTAATTCGATGACGGAAATCTGTTTCGTAGATAATTCAGTCTGCCAAGCGATCAATCCGTTGAAGCGAATGCCATTTGAGAAAGAAAGGAGCCAAGTGCCAATTTCACTAATTCCGCTGCATATCTAGGAAGTTAACGAGGGAAAATAATTATTGATATTGTCAGTAATGCTCGCGGCGAAAATCGGTCATTTCACACGTAATTACTTATTCTATGCAGAATCAAGTATTTCTTACAGTATTGTTCTTCTTCTTCTATGTGCCCTGTCCTTTCAGGACGTAGGCGATCATTGCTTTCCACGTCTCTCTATCCCTGGTGCTTCTTATCACGCCTTCTCCTGTTACACCATGCAACCCTCGTTCCACACCATGCAACCCTTGTTCCATCATCCAACTGATTAGGTCTTTTAAATATATTATCCACTGCTTTCCCCTGTCTCTTATTCCCTCTATCTGGCCTGTTAGTATCAGGTTCTCCAAACCCTCTTTCCTCATTGCATGTCCCAAGAACTTCAGCTGTCTCTTTTTGATGCTCAGTATTAATTTCCTTTTCGTTTCTCTCCTTTTCAAAACCTCATCATTGCTCACATGCTCGATCCATGATATTCGCAGCATCCTTTCAGTTGCTTCAAGTTTTTTCTTCATCTTTGATGATATTGTCCAGAATTCACTACCATATTGAAGAACTGACATCACATAGCAATCCAGTACTCTTTGTTTTTAGCAAAATTGTCCTGTTTCTTAATACTCTACCCAGCTCCTGGAATGCGTCCTTGTGCTTTTGGATCTCGGGAATATAAATGCATAGAAATTGCTGTGACCACAAAGTGAGGGGTCACTTTATATATTGATTGTAATATGGAAATGATCCCCTACTTTATATCCAGTATGCTTCTGTAGAACAATATTTCAGTTGCTTCAAGTTTTTCCTTCATCTTTGATGACATTGTCCAACATTCACTGCCATATTGAGGAACTGACATTACATAGCAATCCAGTACTCTCTTCTTTGTTTCTAGCGAAATTGTCCTGTCTCTTAATACTTTACTCAGCTCCTGTAATGCATCCTTGTGCTTTTGGATCTCAGGAATATAAATGTATAGAAATTGCTGTGACCACAAAGTGAAGGGTTAGTTTATATATTGATTGTAATATGGAAATGATCCCCTACTTTATATCCATTATGCTTCTGTAGAACCATATTTCAGTTGCTTCAAGTTTTTCCTTCATCTTTGATGATATTGCCCAGAATTCACTACCATATTGAAGAACTGACATCACATAACAATCCAGTACTCTTTGCTTTTAGCAAAATTGTCCTGTTTCTTAATACTCTACCCAGCTCCTGGAATGCGTCCTTGTGCTTTTGGATCTCGGGAATATAAATGCATAGAAATTGCTGTGACCACAAAGTGAGGGGTCACTTTATATATTGATTGTAATATGGAAATGATCCCCTACTTTATATCCATTATGCTTCTGTAGAACCATATTTCAGTTGCTTCAAGTTTTTTCTCCATCTTTGATGATATTGTCCAACATTCACTGGCCAAACAGCGACTGAATGTAGAAGGTTACTAAATAAATGTTTATTTACCAAATAGACAGCTTGATAGATAAATAGTTTATATTGAAACCATTACTAGTTCTGCTGCTTAGAAAGTCGGTTCCTGCTAGACACTCTTTCTCTTATAAATTTATCTTTTATATTTATAACTTTACAAATTTTCTATGCTTCGAATATCGCTGTCACATATAGTCCGTGCATTCTTGCTGTATATCTAGAGATTTTTGAAGAACTCCAAAAATGAACCAGGAATATTATTTGCCCTGGCATTTGCCCACTTTGTCACCGCCGTAATTTAGCTGCCCTGTGCCTTTTCTATAAATGCTTTAATTGTAATTGTTTGGATGAAACCTTCGTAATGGTACATAAATTCTATGAATTAAACGGCAATAGTTTGATGAAAATATCTCATTGTTTTAAAATTGAAATAGATGTAACCGTAAGTTTTTTTTAGAATCATTTCACCCCATGTAAGGCAAGACCGCGACTAGAAAATAAAGGATTGCTGTACGAGAAAAACAAAATGAAGAAAAATACAAAGTATAGGGATGTCGAAAAAAAGATAAGAGATGGATGCGAATCAAGAAGATAGAAAATGGCAATTGACGTTGCATTCAAACTTTTAGAGATTGTAGCTATTGGGATTTTGAAAAAAATAAGAGATGGATGGGAATCAAGTAGATAAAAAATGGCAATGGACGTTGCATTTAAACTTTTGGAGATTGTAGCTATTGGGATTTTGAAGAAAAGATAAGAGATGGATTGGAATCAAGTAGATAGAAAATGGCAATTGATGTTGCATTTAAACTTTTGGAGATTGTAGCTATTGGGATTTTGGAGAAAAGATAAGAGATGGATGAGAATCAAGTAGATAGAAAATGGCAATTGACGGTGCATTTAAAATTTTGGAGATTGTAGCTATTAGGATTTTAGAGAAAATATAAGAGATGGATGAGAATCAAGTAGATAGAAAATGTCAATTGACGTTGCATTTAAACTTTTGGAGATTGTAGCTATTGCGATTTTGAAGAAAAGATAAAAGATGGATGGGAAGGAAGTAGATAGAAAATGGCAATTGATGTTGCATTTAAACTTTTGGAGATTGTAGCTATTGGGATTTTGAAGAAAAGATAAGAGATGGATGAGAATCAAGTAGATAGAAAATGGCAATTGATGGTGCATTTAAAATTTTGGAGATTGTAGCTATTAGGATTTTAGAGAAAATATAAGAGATGGATGAGAATCAAGTAGATAGAAAATGGCAATTGATGTTGCATTTAAACTTTTGGAGATTGTAGCTATTGGGATTTTGAAGAAAAGATAAAAGATGGATGGGAAGGAAGTAGATAGAAAATGGCAATTGATGTTGCATTTAAACTTTTGGAGATTGTAGCTATTGGGATTTTGAACAAAACATTAGAGATGGATGGGAAGGAAGTAGATAGAAAATGGCAATTGATGTTGCATTTAAACTTTGGGAGATTGTAGCTATTGGGATTTTGAAGAAAACATTAGAGATGGATGGGAAGGAAGTAGATAGAAAATGGCAATTGATGTTGCATTTAAACTTTTGGAGATTGTAGCTATTGGGATTTTGAAGAAAAGATAAGAGACGGATGAGAATCAAGTAGATAGAAAATGGCAATTGACGTTGCATTTAAACTTTTGGAGATTGTAGCGATTGGGATTTTGAAGAAAAGATAAGAGACGGATGAGAATCAATTAGATAGAAAATGGCAATTGAGGTTGCATTTAAACTTTTGGAGATTGTAGCTATTGGGATTTTGAAGAAAAGATAAGAGATGGATGGGAAGGAAGTAGATAGAAAATGGCAATTGACGTTGCATTTAAACTTTTGGAGATTGTAGCTCTTGGGATTTTGAAGAAAAGATAAGAGATGGATGGGAAGGAAGTAGATAGAAAATGGCAATTGATGTTGCATTTAAACTTTTGGAGATTGTAGCTATTTGGGATTTTGAAGAAAACATTAGAGATGGATGGGAAGGAAGTAGATAGAAAATGGCAATTGATGTTGCATTTAAAATTTTGGAGATTGTAGCTTTTGGGATTTTGAAGAAAAGATAAGAGATGGATGGGAATCAAGTAGATAGAAAATGGCAATTGACGTTGCATTTAAACTTCTGGAGATTGTAGCTATTGGGATTTTGAAGAAAAGAGAAGAGATGGACTGGAATCAAGTAGATAGAAAATGGCAATTGACGTTGCATTTAAACTTTTGGAGATTGTAGCTATTGGGATTTTGGAGAAAAGATAAGAGATGGATGGGAATCAAGTAGATAGAAAATGGCAATTGACGTTGCATTTAAACTTCTGGAGATTGTAGCTATTGGGATTTTGAAGAAAAGAGAAGAGATGGACTGGAATCAAGTAGATAGAAAATGGCAATTGACGTTGCATTTAAACTTTTGGAGATTGTAGCTATTGGGATTTTGGAGAAAAGATAAGAGATGGATGGGAATCAAGTAGATAGAAAATGGCAATTGACGTTGCATTTAAAATTCTGGAGATTGTAGCTATTGGGATTTTGAAGAAAAGAGAAGAGATGGACTGGAATCAAGTAGATAGAAAATGGCAATTGACGTTGCATTTAAACTTTTGGAGATTGTAGCTCTTGGGATTTTGGAGAAAAGACAAGAGATGGATGGGAATCAAGTAGATAGAAAATGGCAATTGACGTTGCATTTAAACTTTTGGAGATTGTAGCTATTGGGATTTTGGAGAAAAGATGAGAGATGGATGGGAATCAAGTAGATAGAAAATGGCAATTGACGTTGCATTTAAACTTCTGGAGATTGTAGCTATTGGGATTTTGAAGAAAAGAGAAGAGATGGACTGGAATCAAGTAGATAGAAAATGGCAATTGACGTTGCATTTAAACTTTTGGAGATTGTAGCTCTTGGGATTTTGGAGAAAAGATAAGAGATGGATGGGAATCAAGTAGATAGAAAATGGCAATTGACGTTGCATTTAAACTTTTGGAGATTGTAGCTATTGGGATTTTGGAGAAAAGATAAGAGATGGATGGGAATCAAGTAGATAGAAAATGGCAATTGACGTTGCATTTAATCTTTTGGAGATTGTAGCTCTTGGGATATTGAAGAAAAGATAAGAGATGGATGAGAATCAAGTAGATAGAAAATGGCAATTGACGTTACATTTAAACTTTTGGAGATTGTAGCTATTTGGATTTTGAAGAAAAGATAAGAGATGGATGGGAATCAAGTAGATAGAAAATGGCAATTGACGTTGCATTTAAACTTTTGGAGATTGTAGCTATTGGGGTTTTGAAGAAAAGATTAGAGATGGATGGGAATCAAGTAGATAGAAAATGGCAATTGATGTTGCATTTAAACTTCTGGAGATTGTAGCTCTTGGGATTTTAAAGAAAAGATATCAGATGGATTGGAATCAAGTAGATAGAAAATGGCAATTGACGTTGCATTTAAACTTTTGGAGATTGTAGCTATTGGAATTTTGAAGAAAAGATAAGAGATGGATGGGAATCAAGTAGATAGAAAATGGCAATTGACGTTGCATTTAAACTTTTGGATATCGTAGCTATTTGGATTTTGAAGAAAAGATAGGAGATGGATGGGAATCAAGTAGATAGAAAATGGCAATTGACGTTGCATTTAAACTTTTGGAGATTGTAGCTATTGGGATTTTGAAGAAAAGATAGGAGATGGATGGGAATCAAGTAGATAGAAAATGGCAATTGACGTTGCATTTAAACTTTTGGAGATCGTAGCTATTTGGATTTTGAAGAAAAGATAAGAGATGGATGGGAATCAGGTAGATAGAAAATGGCAATTGACGTTGCATTTAAATTTCTGGAGATTCTAGATATTGGGATTTTGAAGAAAAGATAAGAGATGGATGGGAATCAAGTAGATAGAAAATGGCAATTGACGTTGCATTTAAATTTTGGAGATTGTAGCTATTGGGATTTTGAAGAAAAGATAAGAGATGGATTGGAATCAAGTAGATAGAAAATGGCAATTGACGTTGCATTTTAACTTTTGGAGATTGTAGCTATTGGGATATTGAAGAAAAGATAAGTGATGGATGGGAATCAAGTAGATAGAAAATGGCAATTGACGTTGCATTTAAACTTTTGGAGATTGTAGCTATTGTGATTTGGAAGAAAAGATAAGTGATGGATGTGAATCAAGTAGATAGAAAATGGCAATTGATGATGCATTTAAACTTTTGGAGATTGTAGCTCTTGGGATATTGAAGAAAAGATTAGAGATACATGGGAATCAAGTAGATAAAAGTTGGCAATTGACGTCGCATTTAAACTTTTGGAGATTGTAGCTTTTGGGATTTTGAAGAAAAGATAAGAGATGGATGAGAAAGAAGTAGATAGAAAATGGCAATTGACGTTGCATTTAAACTTTTGGAGATTGTAGCTATTTGGATTTTGAAGAAAAGATAAGAGATGGATGGGAATCAAGTAGATAGAAAATGGCAATTGATGTTGCATTTAAACTTTTGGAGATTGTAGCTTTTGGGATTTTGAAGAAAAGATAAGACATGGATGAGAATCAAGTAGATAGAAAATGGCAATTGACGTTGCATTTAAACTTTTGGAGATTGTAGCTATTTGGATTTTGAAGAAAAGATAAGAGATGGATGGGAATCAAGTAGATAGAAAATGGCAATTGACGTTGCATTTAAACTTTTGGAGATCGTAGCTATTTGGATTTTGAAGAAAAGATAAGAGATGGATGGGAATCAAGTAGATAGAAAATGGCAATTGATGTTGCATTTAAATTTCTGGAGCTCCTAGATATTGGGATTTTGAAGAAAAGGTAAGTGATGGATGGGAATCATGTAGATAGAAAATGGCAATTGATGTTGCATTTAAACATTTGGAGATGGTAGCTATTGGGATATTGAAGAAAAGATTAGAGATTGATGGGAATCAAGTAGATAGAAAATGGCTATTGACATTGCATTTAAACTTTTGCAGATTGTAGCTCTTGGGATTTTCGAGAAAAGATAAAGATGGATGGGAATCAAGTAGATAGAAAATGGCAATTGACGTTGCATTTAAACTTTTGGAGATTGTAGCTCATGGGATTTTGGAGAAAAGATAAGAGATGGATGGGAATCAGGTAGATAGAAAATGGCAATTGACGTTGCATTTAAAATTTTGGGGATTGTAGCTATTGGGATTTTGAAGAAAAGAGAAAAGATGGACTGGAATCAAGTAGATAGAAAATGGCAATTGACGTTGCATTTAAACTTTTGGAGATTGTAGCTCTTGGGATTTGGGAGAAATGATAAGAGATGGATGGGAATCAAGTAGATAGAAAATGGCAATTGATGTTGCATTTAAACTTTTGGAGATTGTAGGTTTTGGGATTTTGAAGAAAAGATAAGACATGGATGAGAATCAAGTAGATAGAAAATGGCAATTGACGTTGCATTTAAACTTTTGGAGATTGTAGCTATTTGGATTTTGAAGAAAAGATAAGAGATGGATGGGAATCAAGTAGATAGAAAATGGCAATTGATGTTGCATTTAAATTTCTGGAGGTCCTAGATATTGGGATTTTGAAGAAAAGGTAAGAGATGGATGGGAATCAAGTAGATAGAAAATGGCAATTGATGTTGCATTTAAACTTTTAGAGATTGTAGCTATTGGGATATTGAAGAAAAGATTAGAGATTGATGGGAATCAAGTAGATAGAAAATGGCAATTGACGTTGCATTTAAAATTTTGGAGATTGTAGCTCTTGGGATTTTGGAGAAAAGATAAGAGATGGATGGGAATCAAGTAGATAGAAAATGGCAATTGACGTTGCATTTAAAATTTTGGAGATTGTAGCTATTGGGATTTTGAAGAAAAGAGAAAAGATGGACTGGAATCAAGTAGATAGAAAATGGCAATTGACGTTGCATTTAAAATTTTGGAGATTGTAGCTCTTGGGATTTTGGAGAAATGATAAGAGATGGATGGGAATCAAGTAGATAGAAAATGGCAATTGATGTTGCATTTAAACTTTTGGAGATTGTAGCTATTGGGATTTTGAAGAAAACATTAGAGATGGATGGGAAGGAAGTAGATAGAAAATGGCAATTGATGTTGCATTTAAACTTTTGGAGATAGTAGCTATTGGGATTTTGAAGAAAAGATAGGAGATGGATGGGAATCAAGTAGATAGAAAATGGAAATTGACGTTCCATTTAAACTTTTGGAGATTGTAGCTATTTGGATTTTGAAGAAAAGATTAGAGATCTATGGGAATCAAGTGGATAGAAAATGGCAATTGACGTTACATTTAAACTTTTGGAGATTGTAGCTATTTGGATTTTGAAGAAAAGATTAGAGATGGATGGGAATCAAGTAGATAGAAAATGGCAATTGATGTTGCATTGAAACTTCTGGAGATAATAGATATTGGGATTTTGAAGAAAAGATAAGAGATGGATTGGAATCAATAGATAGAAAATGGCAATTGACGTTGCATTTAAAATTTAGGAGATTGTAGCTATTGGGATTTTGAAGAAAAGATAAGAGATGGATGGGAATCAAGTAGATAGAAAATGGCAATTGACGTTGCATTTAAACTTTTGGAGATTGTAGCTATTGGGATTTTGAAGAAATGATAAGAGATGTATGGGAATCAAGGAGATAGAAAATGGCAATTGACGTTGCATTTAAACCTTTGGAGATTGTAGCTATTGGGATTTTGAAGAAAAGATAAGAGATGGATGGGAATCAAGTAGATAGAAAATGGCAATTGACGTTGCATTTAAACTTTTGGAGATTGTAGCTATTGGGATTTTGAAGAAAAGATAAGAGATGGATGGGAATCAAGTAGATAGAAAATGGCAATTGATGTTGCATTTAATCTTTAGGAGATTGTAGCTATTGGGATTTTGAAGAAAAGATAAGAGATGGATGGGAATCAAGTAGATAGAAGACGGCAATTGATGTTGCATTTAAACTTATGGAGATTGTAGCTATTGGGATTTTGAAGAAAAGATAAGAGATGGATGGGTATCAAGTAGATAGAAAATGGCAATTGATGTTGCATTTAAAATTTAGGAGATTGTATCTATTGGGATTTTGAAGAAAATATTAGAGATGGATTGGAATCAAGTAGATAGAAAATGGCAATTGATGTTGCATTTAAACTTTAGGAGATTGTAGCTATTGGGATTTTGAAGAAAAGGTTAGAGATGGATGGGAATCAAGTAGATAGAAAATGGCAATTGATGTTGCATTTAAACTTTAGGAGATTGTAGCTATTGGGATTTTGAAGAAAAGATTATAGATGGATGGGAAGGAATTAGATAGAAAATGGCAATTGATGTTGCATTTAAACTTTTGGAGATTGTAGCTATTGGGATTTTGAAGAAAAGATAAGAGATGGATGGGAATCAAGGAGATAGAAAATGGCAATTGATGTTGCATTTAAACTTCTGGAGATTCTACATATTGGGATTTTGAAGAAAAGATATGAGATGGATTGGAATCAAGTAGATAGAAAATGGCAATTGACGTTGCATTTAAACTTTTGGAGATTGTAGCTATTTGGATTTTGAAGAAAAGATAAGAGATGGATGGGAAGGAAGTAGATAGAAAATGGCAATTGATGTTGCATTTAAACTTCTGGAGATTCTAGATATTGGGATTTTGAAGAAAAGATATGAGATGGATTGGAATCAAGTAGATAGAAAATGGCAATTGACGTTGCATTTAAACTTTTGGAGATTGTAGCTATTTGGATTTTGAAGAAAAGATAAGAGATGGATGGGAATCAAGGAGATAGAAAATGGCAATTGATGTTGCATTTAAACTTCTGGAGATTCTAGATATTGGGATTTTGAAGAAAAGATATGAGATGGATTGGAATCAAGTAGATAGAAAATGGCAATTGACGTTGCATTTAAACTTTTGGAGATTGTAGCTATTTGGATTTTGAAGAAAAGATAAGAGATGGATGGGAATCAAGGAGATAGAAAATGGCAAATGATGTTGCATTTAAACTTCTCGAGATTCTAGATATTGGGATTTTGAAGAAAAGATATGAGATGGATTGGAATCAAGTAGATAGAAAATGGCAATTGACGTTGCATTTAAACTTTTGGAGATTGTAGCTATTTGGATTTTGAAGAAAAGATTAGAGATGGATGGGAATCAAGTAGATAGAAAATGGCAATTGATGTTGCATTTAAACTTCTGGAGATAGTAGATATTGGGATTTTGAAGAAAAGATAAGAGATGGATTGGAATCAAGTAGATAGAAAATGGCAATTGACGTTGCATTTAAACTTTAGGAGATTGTAGCTATTGGGATTTTGAAGAAAAGATAAGAGATGGATGGGAATCAAGTAGATAGAAAATGGCAATTGATGTTGCATTTAAACTTTAGGAGATTGTAGCTATTGGGATTTTGAAGAAAAGATAAGAGATGGATGGGAATCAAGTAGATAGAAAATGGCAATTGACGTTGCATTTAAAATTTTGGAGATTGTAGCTATTGGGATTTTGAAGAAATGATAAGAGATGTATGGGAATCAAGTAGATAGAAAATGGCAATTGACGTTGCATTTAAACTTTTGGAGATTGTAGCTATTTGGATTTTGAAGAAAAGATAAGAGATGGATGGGAATCAAGTAGATAGAAAATGGCAATTGACGTTGCATTTAAACTTTTGGAGGTCGTAGCTATTTGGATTTTGAAGAAAAGATAACAGATGGATGGGAATCAAGTAGATAGAAAATGGCAATTGATGTTGCATTTAAATTTCTGGAGTTCCTAGATATTGGGATTTTGAAGAGAAGGTAAGAGATGGATGGGAATCAAGTAGATAGAAAATGGCAATTGATGTTGCATTTAAAATTTGGAGATTGTAGCTATTGGGATATTGAAGAAAAGATTAGAGATTGATGGGAATCAAGTAGATAGAAAATGGCTGTTGACATTGCATTTAAACTTTTGCAGATTGTAGCTCTTGTGATTTTCGAGAAAAGATAAAGATGGATGGGCATCAAGTAGATAGAAAATGGCAATTGACGTTGCATTTAAACTTTTGGAGATTGTAGCTCTTGGGATTTTGGAGACAAGATAAGAGATGGATGGGAATCAAGTAGATAGAAAATGGCAATTGACGTTGCATTTAAAATTTTGGAGATTGTAGCTATTGGGATTTTGAAGAAAAGAGAAAAGATGGACTGGAATCAAGTAGATAGAAAATGGCAATTGACGTTGCATTTAAACTTTTGGAGATTGTAGCTCTTGGGATTTTGGAGAAATGATAAGAGATGGATGGGAATCAAGTAGATAGAAAATGGCAATTGATGTTGCATTTAAACTTTTGGAGATTGCAGCTATTGGGATTTTGAAGAAAACATTAGAGATGGATGGGAAGGAAGTAGATAGAAAATGGCAATTTATGTTGCATTTAAACATTTGGAGATAGTAGCTATTGGGATTTTGAAGAAAAATAAGAGATGGATGGGAATCAAGTAGATAGAAAATCGAAATTGACGTTGCATTTAAACTTTTGGAGATTGTAGCTTTTGGGATTTTGAAGAAAAGATAAGAGATGGATGGGAAGGAAGTAGATAGAAAATGGCAATTGATGTTGCATTTAAACTTTTGGAGATTGTAGCTATTGGGATTTTGAAGAAAAGATAAGAGATGGATGCGAATCAAGTAGATAGAAAATGGCAATTGATGTTGCATTTAAACTTTTGGAGATAGTAGCTATTGGGATGTTGAAGAAAAGATAAGAGATGGATGGGAAGGAAGTAGATAGAAAATGGCAATTGATGTTGCATTTAACTTTTGGAGATTGTAGCTTTTGGGATTTTGAAGAAAAGATAAGGGATGGATGAGAATCAAGTAGATAGAAAATGGCAATTGATGTTGCATTTAAACTTTAGGAAATTGTAGCTATTGGGATTTTGAAGAAAAGATAAGAGATGGATGGGAATCCAGTAGATAGAAAATGGCAATTGACGTTGCATTTACACTTTTGGAGATTGTAGCTATTGGGATTTTGAAGAAAAGATAAGAGATGGATGGGAATCAAGTAGATAGAAAATGGCAATTGACGTTGCATTTAAACTTTTGGAGATTGTAGCTATTGGGATTTTGAAGAAAAGATGAGTGATGGATGGGAATCAAGTAGATAGAAAATGGCAATTGATGTTGCATTTAAAATTCTGGGGATTCTAGATATTGGGATTTTGAAGAAAAGATAAGAGATGGATTGGAATCAAGTAGATAGAAAAACGCAATTGACGTTGCATTTAAACTTTAGGAGATTGTAGCTATTGGGATTTTGAAGAAAAGATAATAGATGGATGGGAATCAAGTAGATAGAAAATGGCAATTGATGTTGCATTTAAACTTTAGGAGATTGTAGCTATTGGGATTTTGAAGAAAAGATAAGAGATGGATGAGAATCAAGTAGATAGAAAATGGCAATTGATGTTGCATTTAAAATTTAGGAGATTGTAGCTATTGGTATTTTGAAGAAAACATTAGAGATGGATTGGAATCAAGTAGATAGAAAATGGCAATTGATGTTGCATTTAAACTTTAGGAGATTGTAGCTATTGGGATTTTGAAGAAAAGATTAGAGATGGATTGGAATCAAGTAGATAGAAAATGGCAATTGATGTTGCATTTAAACTTTAGGAGATTGTAGCTATTTGGATTTTGAAGAAAAGACAAGAGATGGATGGGAATCAAGGAGATAGAAAATGGTAATTGATGTTGCATTTATACTTCTGGAGATTCTAGATATTGGGATTTTGAAGAAAAGATAAGAGATGGATTGGAATCAAGTAGATAGAAAATGGCAATTGACGTTGCATTTAAACTTTTGGAGATTGTAGCTATTTGGATTTTGAAGAAAATATTAGAGATTTGTGGGAATCAAGTAGATAGAAAATGGCAATTGATGTTGCATTTAAACTTCTGGACATACTAGATATTGGGATTTTGAAGAAAAGATAAGAGATGGATTGGAATCAAGTAGATAGAAAATGGCAATTGACGTTGCATTTAAACTTTAGGAGATTGTAGCTATTGGGATTTTGAAGAAAAGATAAGAGATGGATGGGAATCAAGTAGATAGAAAATGGCAATTGATGTTGCATTTAAACTTTAGGAAATTGTAGCTATTGGGATTTTGAAGAAAAGATAAAAGATGGATGGGAATCAAGTAGATAGAAAATGGCAATTGACGTTGCATTTAAACTTTTGGAGATTGTAGCTATTGGAATTTTGAAGAAATGATAAGAGATGTATGGGAATCAAGTAGATAGAAAATGGCAATTGACGTTGCATTTAAACTTTTGGAGATTGTAGCTATTGGGATTTTGAAGAAAAGATAAGAGATGGATTGGAATCAAGTAGATAGAAAATGGCAATTGACGTTGCATTTAAACTTTTGGAGATTGTAGCTATTGGGATTTTGAAGAAAAGATAAGTGATGGATGGGAATCAAGTAGATAGAAAATGGCAATTGATGTTGTATTTAAACTTTAGGAGATTGTAGCTATTGGGATTTTGAAGAAAAGATAAGAGATGGATTGGAATCAAGTAGATAGAAAATGGCAATTGACGTTGCATTTAAACTTTAGGAGATTGTAGCTATTGGGATTTTGAAGAAAAATAATAGATGGATGGGTATCAAGTCGATAGAAAATGGCAATTGATGTTGCATTTAAACTTATGGAGATTGTAGCTATTGGGATTTTGAAGAAAAGATAAGTGATGGATGGGAATCAAATAGATAGAAAATGGCAATTGATGTTGCATTTAAACTTTAGGAGATTGTAGCTATTGGGATTTTGAAGAAAAGATAAGAGATGGATGAGAATCAAGTAGATAGAAAATGGCAATTGATGTTGCATTTAAACTTTAGGAGATTGTAGCTATTAGGATTTTGAAGAAAAGATTAGAGATGGATGGGAATCAAGTAGATATAAAATGGCTATTGATGTTGCATTTAACATTTTGGAGATTGTAGCTATTGGGATTTTGAAGAAAAGATAAAAGATGGATGGGAATCAAGTAGATAGAAAATGGCAATTGATGTTGCATTTAAACTTTTGGAGATTGTAGCTATTGGGATTTTGAAGAAAAGATAAGAGATGGATGAGAATCAAGTAGATAGAAAATGGCAATTGATGTTGCATTTAAACTTTAGGAGATTGTAGCTATTGGGATTTTGAAGAAAAGATTAGAGATGGATGGGAATTAAGTAGATAGAAAATGGCTATTGATGTTGCATTTAACATTTTGGAGATTGTAGCTATTGGGATTTTGAAGAAAAGATAAAAGATGGATGGGAATCAAGTAGATAGAAAATGGCAATTGATGTTGCATTTAAACTTTTGGAGATTGTAGCTATTGGGATTTTGAAGAAAAGATAAGAGATGGATGAGAATCAAGTAGATAGAAAATGGCTATTGATGTTGCATTTAAACTTTAGGAGATTGTAGCTATTTGGATTTTGAAGAAAAGATAAGAGATGGATGGGAATCAAGGAGATAGAAAATGGCAATTGATGTTGCATTTAAAGTTCTGGAGATTCTAGATATTGGGATTTTGAAGAAAAGATATGAGATGGATTGGAATCAAGTAGATAGAAAATGGCAATTCACGTTGCATTTAAACTTTTGGAGATTGTAGCTATTTGGATTTTGAAGAAAATATTAGAGATGGATGGGAATCAAGTAGATATAAAATGGCAATTGATGTTGCATTTAAACTTCTGGAGATACTAGATATTGGGATTTTGAAGAAAAGATAATAGATGGATTGGAATCAAGTAGATAGAAAATGGCAATTGACGTTGCATTTAAACTTTAGGAGATTGTAGCTATTGGGATTTTGAAGAAAAGATAAGAGATGGATGGGAATCAAGTAGATAGAAAATGGCAATTGATGTTGCATTTAAACTTTAGGAGATTGTAGCTATTGGGATTTTGAAGAAAAGATAAGAGATGGATGGGAATCAAGTAGATAGAAAATGGCAATTGACGTTGCATTTAAAATTTTGGAGATTGTAGCTATTGGGATTTTGAAGAAATGATAAGAGATGTATGGGAATCAAGTAGATAGAAAATGGCAATTGACGTTGCATTTAAACTTTTGGAGATTGTAGCTATTTGGATTTTGAAGAAAAGATAATAGATGGATGGGAATCAAGTAGACAGAAAATGGCAATTGACGTTGCATTTAAACTTTTGGAGATCTTACCTATTTGGATTTTGAAGAAAAGATAACAGATGGATGGGAATCAAGTAGATAGAAAATGGCAATTGATGTTGCATTTAAATTTCTGGAGCTCCTAGATATTGGGATTTTGAAGAAAAGGTAAGAGATGGATGGGAATCAAGTAGATAGAAAATGGCAATTGATGTTGCATTTAAACTTTTGGAGATTGTAGCTATTGGGATATTGAAGAAAAGATTAGAGATTGATGGGAATCAAGTAGATAGAAAATGGCTGTTGACATTGCATTTAAACTTTTGCAGATTGTAGCTCTTGTGATTTTCGAGAAAAGATAAAGATGGATGGGAATCAAGTAGATAGAAAATGGCAATTGACGTTGCATTTAAACTTTTGGAGATTGTAGCTCTTGGGATTTTGGAGAAATGATAAGAGATGGATGGGAATCAAGTAGATAGAAAATGGCAATTGATGTTGCATTTAAACTTTTGGAGATTGTAGCTATTGGGATTTTGAAGAAAACATTAGAGATGAATGGGAAGGACGTAGATAGAAAATGGCAATTTTTGTTGCATTTAAACTTTTGGAGATAGTAGCTATTGGGATTTTGAAAAAAAGATAAGAGATGGATGCGAATCAAGTAGATAGAAAATGGCAATTGATGTTGCATTTAAACTTTTGGAGATAGTAGCTATTGGGATGTTGAAGAAAAGATAAAAGATGGATGGGAAGGAAGTAGATAGAAAATGGCAATTGATGTTGCATTTAAACTTTTGGAGATTGTAGCTTTTGGGATTTTGAAGAAAAGATAAGAGATGGATGGGAAGGAAGTAGATAGAAAATGGCAATTGATGTTGCATTTAAACTTTTGGAGATTGTTGCTTTTGGGATTTTGAAGAAAAGATAATGGATGGATGGGAATCAAGTAGATAGAAAATGGCAATTGACGTTGCATTTAAACTTTTGGAGATTGTAGCTATTGGGATTTTGAAGAAATGATAAGAGTTGTATGGGAATCAAGTAGATAGAAAATGGCAATTGACGTTGCATTTAAACTTTTGGAGATTGTAGCTATTGGGCTTTTGAAGAAATGATAAGAGATGTATGGGAATCAAGTAGATAGAAAATGGCAATTGACGTTGCATTTAAACTTTTGGAGATTGTAGCTATTGGGATTTTGAAGAAAAGATAAGAGATGGATGGGAATCAAGTAGATAGAAAATGGCAATTGACGTTGCATTTAAACTATTGGAGATTGTAGCTATTGGGATTTTGAAGAAAAGATAAGAGATGGATGGGAAGGAAGTAGGTAGAAAATGGCAGTTGATGTTGCATTTAAACTTTTGGAGATTGTAGCTTTTGGGATTTTGAAGAAAAGATAAGAGATTGATGGGAATCAAGTAGATAGAAAATGGCAATTGATGTTGCATTTAAACTTTTGGAGATTGTAGCTATTTGGATTTTGAAGAAAAGATAAGAGATGGATGGGAATCAAGGAGATAGAAAATGGCAATTGATGTTGCATTTATACTTCTGGAGATTCTAGTTATTGGGATTTTGAAGAAAAGATAAGAGATGGATTGGAATCAAGTAGATAGAAAATGGCAATTGACGTTGCATTTAAACTTTTGGAGATTGTAGCTATTTGGATTTTGAAGAAAAGATTAGAGATGGATGGGAATCAAATAGATAGAAAATGGCAATTGATGTTGCATTTAAACTTCTGGAGATACTAGATATAGGGATTTTGAAGAAAAGATAAGAGATGGATTGGAATCAAGTAGATAGAAAATGGCAATTGACGTTGCATTTAAACTTTAGGAGATTGTAGCTATTGGGATTTTGAAGAAAAGATAAGAGATGGATGGGAATCAAGTAGATAGAAAATGGCAATTGATGTTGCATTTAAACTTTAGGAAATTGTAGCTATT
The DNA here is from genome assembly GCA_037127315.1 of Ascarosepion bandense. Taxonomy (NCBI): domain Eukaryota; kingdom Metazoa; phylum Mollusca; class Cephalopoda; order Sepiida; family Sepiidae; genus Ascarosepion; species Ascarosepion bandense. The sequence continues at coordinate 1,996,857 of JBBBDQ010000967.1, forward strand.
GGGATTTTGAAGAAAAGATAAGAGATGGATGGGAATCAAGTAGATAGAAAATGGCAATTGACGTTGCATTTAAACTTTTGGAGATTGTAGCTATTGGGATTTTGAAGAAATGATAATAGATGTATGGGAATCAAGTAGATAGAAAATGGCAATTGATGTTGCATTTAAACTTTTGGAGATTGTAGCTTTTGGGATTTTGAAGAAAAGATAAGTGATGGATGGGAAGGAAGTAGATAGAAAATGGCAATTGATGTTGCATTTAAACTTTTGGAGATTGTAGCTTTTGGGATTTTGAAGAAAAGATAAGGGATGGATGGGAATCAAGTAGATAGAAAATGGCAATTGACGTTGAATTTAAACTTTTGGAGATTGTAGCTATTGGGATTTTGAAGAAATGATAAGAGATGTATGGGAATCAAGTAGATAGAAAATGGCAATTGACGTTGCTTTTAAACTTTTGGAGATTGTAGCTATTGGGATTTTGAAGAAATGATAAGAGATGTATGGGAATCAAGTCGATAGAAAATGGCAATTGACGTTGCATTTAAAATTTTGTAGATTGTAGCTATTGGGATTTTGAAGAAAAGATAAGAGATGGATGGGAATCAAGTAGATAGAAAATGGCAATTGACGTTGCATTTAAACTTTTGGAGATTGTAGCTATTGGGATTTTGAAGAAAAGATAAGAGATGGATGGGAAGGAAGTAGATAGAAAATGGCAATTGATGTTGCATTTAAACTTTTGGAGATAGTAGCTATTGGGATTTTGAAGAAAAGATAAGAGATGGATGCGAATCAAGTAGATAGAAAATGGCAATTGATGTTGCATTTAAACTTTTGGAGATAGTAGCTATTGGGATGTTGAAGAAAAGATAAGAGATGGATGGGAAGGAAGTAGATAGAAAATGGCAATTGATGTTGCATTTAAACTTTTGGAGATTGTAGCTTTTGGGATTTTGAAGAAAAGATAACAGATGGATGGGAAGGAAGTAGATAGAAAATGGCAATTGATGTTGCATTTAAACTTTTGGAGATTGTAGCTTTTGGGATTTTGAAGAAAGGATAAGGGATGGATGGGAATCAAGTAGATAGAAAATGGCAATTGACGTTGCATTTAAAATTTTGGAGATTGTAGCTATTGGGATTTTGAAGAAATGATAAGAGATGTATGGGAATCAAGTAGATAGAAAATGGCAATTGACGTTGCATTTAAACTTTTGGAGATTGTAGCTATTGGGATTTTGAAGAAATGATAAGAGATGTATGGGAATCAAGTAGATAGAAAATGGCAATTGACGTTGCATTTAAACTTTTGGAGATTGTAGCTATTGGGATTTTGAAGAAATGATAAGAGATGTATGGGAATCAAGTAGATAGAAAATGGCAATTGACGTTGCATTTAAACTTTTGGAGATTGTAGCTATTGGGATTTTGAAGAAAAGATTAGAGATGGATGGGAATCAAATAGATAGAAAATGGCAATTGACGTTGCATTTAAACTTTTGGAGATTGTAGCTATTGGGATTTTGAAGAAAAGATGAGAGATGGATGGGAAGGATGTAGATAGAAAATGGCAATTGATGTTGCATTTAAACTTTTGGAGATAGTAGCTATTGGGATTTTGAAGAAAAGATAAGAGATGGATGCGAATCAAATAGATAGAAAATGGCAATTGATGTTGCATTTAAACTTTTGGAGATAGTAGCTATTGGGATTTTGAAGAAAAGATAAGGGATGGATGAGAATCAAGTAGATAGAAAATGGCAATTGATGTTGCATTTAAACTTTTGGAGATTGTAGCTTTTGGGATTTTGAAGAAAAGATAAGAGATGGATGGGAAGGAAGTAGATAGAAAATGGCAATTGATGTTGCATTTAAACTTTTGGAGATTGTAGCTATTTGGATTTTGAAGAAAAGATAAGAGATGGATGGGAATCAAAGAGATAGAAAATGGCAATTGATGTTGCTTTTATATTTCTGGAGATTCCAGTTTTGGATTTTGAAGAAAAGATAAGAGATGGATTGGAATCAAGTAGATAGAAAATTGCAATTACGTTGCATTTAAACTTTTGGAGATTGTAGCCATTTGGATTTTGAAGAAAAGATAAGAGATGGATGGGAATCAAGTAGATAGGAAAACGGCAATTGATGTTGCAGTTAAACTTCTGGAGACACTAGATATTGATGAAGAAAGATAAGAGATGGATTGGAATCAAGCAGATAGAAAATGGCAATTGACGTTGCATTTAAACCGTAGGAGATTGTAGCTATTGGGATTTTGAAGAAAATATAAGAGATGGATGGGAATCAAGTAGACAGAAATGGCAATTGATGTTGCATTTAAACTTTAGGAAATTGTAGTTATTGGGATTTTGAAGAAAAGATAAGAGATGGATGAAATCAAGTAGATAGAAAATGGCAATTGGACGTTGCATTTAAACTTCTGATTGCGTTTGCGATTTTGGAAGAAACGATAAGAGATGTATGGGAATCAAGCAGATAGAAATGGCAATTGACGTTGCATTTAAACTTTTGGAGATTGTAGTTATTGGGATTTTGAAGAAAAGATAAGAGATGGATGGAATCAAGTAGATAGAAATGGCAATTGACGTTGCATTTAAACTTTTTGGAGATTGTAACTATTGGGATTTTGAAGAAAAGAGATAAGAGATGGATGGGAAGGAAGTAGATAGAAATGGCACTGATGTTACGAACTTTGGAGATAGCAGCTATTGGGATTTTGAAGAAAGATAAGAGATGGATGTGAATCAAGTAGAGATAGAAAATGGCAACTGATGTTGCATTTAAACTTTTGGAGATTGTAGCTATTGGGATTTTGGAAGAAATGATAAGAGACGTATGGAATCAAGTAGATAGAAAATGGCACTGACGTTGCATTTAAACTTTTGGAGATTGTAGCTATTGGGATTTTGAAGAAACGATAAGAGATGAAGGAATCAAGTAGATAGAAACAAATTGACGTTGCATTTAAACTTTTGGAGATTGTAGCTATTGGGATTTTAAGAAAAGATAAAGATGGATGGGAATCAAATAGATAGAAAATGGCAATTGACGTTGCATTTAAACTTTTGGAGATTGTAGTTGTCAGATTTTGAAGAAAAGATGAGAGATGGATGAAGATGTAGATAGAAAATGGGTAATTGATGTTGTATTTAAACTTTTGGAGATAGTAGCTATTGGGATTTTGAAGAAAAGATAAGAGATGGATGCGAATCAAATAGGATAGAAAATGCATAAATTGATGTTGGGTATTTAAACTTTTGGAGATAGTAGCTATTGGGATTTTTGAAGAAAAGATAAGGGATGGATGAGAATCACAGATAGAAAATGGCAATTGATGTTGCATTTAAACTTTTGGAGATTGTATTGGATTTTGAAGAAAAGATAAGAGATGGATGGAAGTTGTAGTTAGATAGAAAATGGTAAACCCACGCAATGAAACTTTTGGAGATTGTAGCTATTTGGATTTTGAAGAAAGATAAGAGATGGATGGGAATCCTAAAGAGATAGAAAATGGCAATTGATGTTGTATTTATATTTCTGGAGATTCCAGTTTTTGGGACGAAGAAAAGATAAGAGATGGATTGGAACTGCTAGGATAGAAATTGCACTGACGTTGCATTTAAACTTTTGGAGATTGTAGCTATTTGGATTTTGAAGAAAAGATAAGAGATGGATGGGGAATCAAAGAGATAGAAATGCAAATTGATGTTGCTTTTATATTTCTGGAGATTCCAGTTTTTGGGATTTTGAAGAAAAGATAAGAGATGGATTGGAATCAAGTAGATAGAAAATTGCAATTGACGTTGCATTTAAACTTTTGGAGATTGTAGCTATTTGGATTTTGAAGAAAAGATAAGAGATGGATGGGAATCAAGTAGATAGAAAATGGCAATTGATGTTGCAGTTAAACTTCTGGAGATACTAGATATTGGGATGTTGAAGAAAAGATAAGAGATGGATTGGAATCAAGTAGATAGAAAATGGCAATTGACGTTGCATTTAAACTTTAGGAGATTGTAGCTATTGGGATTTTGAAGAAAATATAAGAGATGGATGGGAATCAAGTAGATAGAAAATGGCAATTGATGTTGCATTTAAACTTTAGGAAATTGTAGCTATTGGGATTTTGAAGAAAAGATAAGAGATGGATGGGAATCAAGTAGATAGAAAATGGCAATTGACGTTGCATTTAAACTTTTGGAGATTGTAGCTATTGGGATTTTGAAGAAATGATAAGAGATGTATGGGAATCAAGTAGATAGAAAATGGCAATTGACGTTGCATTTAAACTTTTGGAGATTGTAGCTATTGGGATTTTGAAGAAAAGATAAGAGATGGATGGGAATCAAGTAGATAGAAAATGGCAATTGACGTTGCATTTAAACTTTTGGAGATTGTAACTATTGGGATTTTGAAGAAAAGATAAGAGATGGATGGGAAGGAAGTAGATAGAAAATGGCAATTGATGTTGCATTTAAACTTTTGGAGATAGTAGCTATTGGGATTTTGAAGAAAAGATAAGAGATGGATGCGAATCAAGTAGATAGAAAATGGCAAATTGACGTTGCATTTAAACTTTTTGGAGATTGTAGCTATTGGGATTTTGAAGAAAATGATAAGAGATGTATGGGAATCAAGTAGATAGAAAATGGCAATTGACGTTGTATTTAAATTCTTGAAGATTGTAGCTATTGGGATTTTGGAAGAAAAGATAAAAGATGGATGGGAATCAAATAGATAGAAAATGGCAATTGACGTTGCATTTAAACTTTTGGAGATTGTAGCTAGCCAGATTTTGAAGAAAAGATGAGATGGATGGGAAGGAGGTAGATAGAAAATGGCAATTGATGTTGCATTTAAACTTTTGGAGATAGTAGCTACGATTTTGAAGAAAAGATAAGAGATGGATGCGAATCAAATAGATAGAAAATGGCAATTGATGTTGCATTTAAACTTTTGGAGATAGTAGCTATTGGGATTTTGAAGAAAAGATAAGGGATGGATGAGAATCAAGTAGATAGAAAATGGCAATTGATGTTGCATTTAAACTTTGGAGATTGGCTGGGGATTTTGAAGAAAAGATAAGAGATGGAGTGAAGGAAGTAGATAGAAAATGGCAATTGATGTTGCATTTAAACTTTTGGAGATTGTAGCTATTTGGATTTTGAAGAAAAAGATAAGAGATGGATGGGAATCAAAAGAGACAGAAAATGGCAAATTGATGTTGCATTTATACTTGGAGATTCCAGTTTTGGGATTTTGTTGCAAGATAAGAGATGGATTGGAATCATGAAAGATAGAAATTGCACTGATGTTGCATTTAAACTTTTGGAAGATTGTAGCTATTTGGATTTTGAAGAAAAGATAAGAGATGGATGGGAATCAAGTAGATAGAAAATGGCAATTGATGTTGCAGTTAAACTTCTGGAGATACTAGATATTGGGATGTTGAAGAAAAGATAAGAGATGGATTGAATCAAGTAGATAGAAAATGGCAACTGGATGCTGCATTTAAACTTTAGGAGATTGTAGCTATTGGGATTTTGAAGAAAATATAAGAGATGGATGGGAATCATGATAGAAATGGCAATTGATGTTGCATTTAAACTTTAGGAAATTGTAGCTATTGGGATTTTGGAAGAAAAGATAAGAGATGGATGGGAATCAAGTATGTTAGAAAATGGCAATTGACGTTGCATTAAACTTTTGGAGATTGTAGCTATTGGGATTTTGAAGAAATGATAAGATGAAGGGAACAAGTAGATAGAAATGGCAATTGACGTTGCATTTAAACTTTTGGAGATTGTAGTTATTGGGATTTTGAAGAAAAGATAAGAGATGGATGGGAATCCGGCAGATGAAATGCAATTGACGTTGCATTTAAACTTTTGGAGATTGCAAATGCTTGGGATTTTGAAGAAAAAGAGATAAGAGATGGATGGGAAGGAAGTAGATAGAAAATGGCAATTGATGTTGCATTTAAACTTTTGGAGATACTAGCTGGGATTTTGAAGAAAAGATAAGAGATGGATGCGAATCAAGCAGATAGAAAATGGCAATTGATGTTGCATTTAAACTTTTGGAGATAGTAGCTATTGGGATGTTGAAGAAAAGACATGATTGATGGGAAAGAAGAGATAGAAAATGGCAATGATGTTGCATTTAAACTTTTGCAGATTGTAGCTTTTGGGATTTTGGAAGAAAAGATAAGAGATGGATGGAAGGAAGTAGATAGAAATGGCACTGATGTTGCATTTAAACTTTTCGAGATTGTAGCTTTTGGACTTTGAAGAAAGGATATGGATGGATGGAATCAAGTAGATAGAAAATGGCAATTGACGTTGCATTTAAACTTTGGAGATTGTATTATTGGGATTTTGAAGAAATGATAAGAGATGTATGGGAATCAAGTAGATAGAAATGGCAATTGACGTAGCATTTAAACTTTTGGAGATTGTAGCTATTGGGATTTTAAGAAATGATAAGAGATGTATGGAATCAAGTAGATAGAAAATGGCAATTGACGTTGTATTTAAACTTTTTGAGATTGTAGCTATTGGGATTTTAAGAAAAGATAAAAAAAGATGGATGGGAATTAAATAGATAGAAATGGCAATTGACGTTGCATTTAAACTTTTGGAGATTGTAGCTATTGGGATTTTTAAGAAAAGATAAGAGATGGATGGGAAGGAAGTAGATAGAAAATGGCAATTGATGTTGCATTTAAACTTTTGGAGATAGTAGCTATTGGGATTTTGAAGAAAAGATAAGAGATGGATGCGAATCAAATAGATAGAAAATGGCAATTGATGTTGCATTTAAACTTTTGGAGATAGTAGCTATTGGGATTTTGAAGAAAAGATAAGGGATGGATGAGAATCAAGTAGATAGAAAATGGCAATTGATGTTGCATTTAAACTTTTGGAGATTGTAGCTTTTGGGATTTTGAAGAAAAGATAAGAGATGGATGGGAAGGAAGTAGATAGAAAATGGCAATTGATGTTGCATTTAAACTTTTGGAGATTGTAGCTATTTGGATTTTGAAGAAAAGATAAGAGATGGATGGGAATCAAAGAGATAGAAAATGGCAATTGATGTTGCATTTATATTTCTGGAGATTCTAGTTTTTGGGATTTTGAAGAAAAGATAAGAGATGGATTGGAATCAAGTAGATAGAAAATTGCAATTGACGTTGCATTTAAACTTTTGGAGATTGTAGCTATTTGGATTTTGAAGAAAAGATAAGAGATGGATGGGAATCAAGTAGATAGAAAATGGCAATTGATGTTGCATTTAAACTTCTGGAGATACTAGATATTGGGATGTTGAAGAAAAGAGAAGAGATGGATTGGAATCAAGTAGATAGAAAATGGCAATTGACGTTGCATTTAAACTTTAGGAGATTGTAGCTATTGGGATTTTGAAGAAAAGATAAGAGATGGATGGGAATCAAGTAGATAGAAAATGGCAATTGATGTTGCATTTAAACTTTAGGAAATTGTAGCTATTGGGATTTTGAAGAAAAGATAAGAGATGGATGGGAATCAAGTAGATAGAAAATGGCAATTGACGTTGCATTTAAACTTTTGGAGATTGTAGCTATTGGGATTTTGAAGAAATGATAAGAGATGTATGGGAATCAAGTAGATAGAAAATGGCAATTGACGTTGCATATAAACTTTTGGAGATTGTAGCTATTGGGATTTTGAAGAAAAGATAAGAGATGGATGGGAATCAAGTAGATAGAAAATGGCAATTGACGTTGCATTGAAACTTTTGGAGATTGTAGCTATTGGGATTTTGAAGAAAAGATATGTGATGGATGGGAATCAAGTAGATAGAAAATGGCAATTGATGTTGCATTTAAACTTTAGGAGATTGTAGCTATTGGGATTTTGAAGAAAAGATAAGAGATGGATTGGAATCAAGTAGATAGAAAATGGCAATTGACGTTGCATTTAAAATTTAGGAGATTGTAGCTATTGGGATTTTGAAGAAAAGATAATAGATGGATGGGAATCAAGTAGATAGAAAATGGCAATTGATGTTGCATTTAAACTTTAGGAGATTGTAGCTATTGGGATTTTGAAGAAAAGATTAGAGATGGATGGGAATCAAGTAGATAGAAAATGGCAATTGATTTTGCATTTAAACTTTAGGAGATTGTAGCTATTGGGATTTTGCAGAAATGATAAGAGATGGATGAGAATCAAGTAGATAGAAAATGGCAATTGATGTTGCATTTAAACTTTAGGAGATTGTAGCTATTGGGATTTTGAAGAAAAAATTATAGATGGATGGGAAACAAGTAGATAGAAAATGGCCTATTGATGTTGCATTTAACCTTTTGGAGATTGTAGCTATTGGGATTTTGAAGAAAAGATAAGAGATGGATGGGAATCAAGTAGATAGAAAATGGCAATTGATGTTGCATTTAAACTTTTGGAGATTGTAGCTATTGGGATTTTGAAGAAAATATAAGAGATGGATGAGTATCAAGTAGATAGAAAATGGCAATTGATGTTGCATTTAAACTTTAGGAGATTGTAGCTATTGGGATTTTGAAGAAAAGATTAGAGATGGATGGGAATCAAGTAGATAGAAAATGGCAATTGATGTTGCATTTAAACTTTAGGAGATTGTAGCTATTGGGATTTTGAAGAAAACATTAGAGATGGATTGGAATCAAGTAGATAGAAAATGGCAATTGATGTTGCATTTAAACTTTAGGAGATTGTAGCTATTGGGATTTTGAAGAAAAGATTAGAGATGGATTGGAATCAAGTAGATAGAAAATGGCAATTGATGTTGCATTTAAACTTTTGGAGATTGTAGCTTTTGGGATTTTGAAGAAAAGATAAGAGATGGATGGGAAGGAAGTAGATAGAAAATGGCAATTGATGTTGCATTTAAACTTTTCGAGATTGTAGCTTTTGGGATTTTGAAGAAAAGATAAGGGATGGATGGGAATCAAGTAGATAGAAAATGGCAATTGACGTTGCATTTAAACTTTTGGAGATTGTAGCTATTGGGATTTTGAAGAAATGATAAGAGATGTATGGGAATCAAGTAGATAGAAAATGGCAATTGACGTTGCATTTAAACTTTAGGAGATTGTAGCTATTGGGATTTTGAAGAAATGATAAGAGATGTATGGGAATCAAGTAGATAGAAAATGGCAATTGACTTTGCATTTAAACTTTTGGAGATTGTAGCTATTGGGATTTTGAAGAAAAGATAAGAGATGGATGGGAATCAAATAGATAGAAAATGGCAATTGACGTTGAATTTAAACTTTTGGAGATTGTCTGGTTAGCTATTGGGATTTTGAAGAAAAGATAAGAGATGGATGGGAAGGAAGTAGATAGAAAATGGCAATTGATGTTGCATTTAAACTTTTGGAGATTGTAGCTTTTGGGATTTTGAAGAAAAGATAAGGGATGGATGAGAATCAAGTAGATAGAAAATGGCAATTGATGTTGCATTTAAACTTTTGGAGATTGTAGCTTTTGGGATTTTGAAGAAAAGATAAGAGATGGATGGGAAGGAAGTAGATAGAAAATGGCAATTGATGTTGCATTTAAACTTTTGGAGATTGTAGCTTTTGGGATTTTGAAGAAAAGATAAGAGATGGATGGGAAGGAAGTAGATAGAAAATGGCAATTGATGTTGCATTTAATCTTTTGGAGATTGTAGCTATTTGGATTTTGAAGAAAAGATAAGAGATGGATGGGAATCAAAGAGATAGAAAATGGCAATTGATGTTGCATTTATATTTCTGGAGATTCTAGTTTTTGGGATTTTGAAGAAAAGATAAGAGATGGATTGGAATCAAGTAGATAGAAAATTGCCATTGACGTTGCATTTAAACTTTTGGAGATTGTAGCTATTTGGATTTTGAAGAAAAGATAAGAGATGGATGGGAATCAAGTAGATAGAAAATGGCAATTGATGTTGCATTTAAACTTCTGGAGATACTAGATATTGGGATGTTGAAGAAAAGATAAGAGATGGATTGGAATCAAGTAGATAGAAAATGGCAATTGACGTTGCATTTAAACTTTAGGAGATTGTAGCTATTGGGATTTTGAAGAAAAGATAAGAGATGGATGGGAATCAAGTAGATAGAAAATGGCAATTGATGTTGCATTTAAACTTTAGGAAATTGTAGCTATTGGGATTTTGAAGAAAAGATAAGAGATGGATGGGAATCAAGTAGATAGAAAATGGCAATTGACGTTGCATTTAAACTTTTGGAGATTGTAGCTATTGGGATTTTGAAGAAATGATAAGAGATGTATGGGAATCAAGTAGATAGAAAATGGCAATTGACGTTGCATTTAAACTTTTGGAGATTGTAGCTATTGGGATTTTGAAGAAAAGATAAAAGATGGATGGGAATCAAGTAGATAGAAAATGGCAATTGACGTTGCATTGAAACTTTTGGAGATTGTAGCTATTGGGATTTTGAAGAAAAGATATGTGATGGATGGGAATGAAGTAGATAGAAAATTGCAATTGACGTTGCATTTAAACTTTAGGAGATTGTAGCTATTGGGATTTTGAAGAAAAGATAATAGATGGATGGGAATCAAGTAGATAGAAAATGGCAATTGATGTTGCATTTAAACTTTAGGAGATTGTAGCTATTGGGATTTTGAAGAAAATATTAGAGATGGATGGGAATCAAGTAGATAGAAAATGGCAATTGATTTTGCATTTAAACTTTAGGAGATTGTAGCTATTGGGATTTTGCAGAAATGATAATCGATGGATGAGAATCAAGTAGATAGAAAATGGCAATTGATGTTGCATTTAAACTTTAGGAGATTGTAGCTATTGGGATTTTGAAGAAAAGATAATTGATGGATGGGAAACAAGTAGATAGAAAATGGCCTATTGATGTTGCATTTAACCTTTTGAAGATTGTAGCTATTGGGATTTTGAAGAAAAGATAAGAGATGGATGGGAATCAAGTAGATAGAAAATGGCAATTGATGTTGCATTTAAACTTTTGCAGATTGTAGCTATTGGGATTTTGAAGAAAATATAAGAGATGGATGAGAATCAAGTAGATAGAAAATGGCAATTGATGTTGCATTTGAACTTTAGGAGATTGTAGCTATTGGGATTTTGAAGAAAAGATTAGAGATGGATGGGAATCAAGTAGATAGAAAATGGCAATTGATGTTGCATTTAAACTTTAGGAGATTGTAGCTATTGGGATTTTGAAGAAAACATTAGAGATGGATTGGAATCAAGTAGATAGAAAATGGCAATTGATGTTGCATTTAAACTTTAGGAGATTGTAGCTATTGGGATTTTGAAGAAAAGACAAGAGATGGATGGGAATCAAGTAGATAGAAAATGGCAATTGATGTTGCATTTATACTTCTGGAGATTCTAGATATTGGGATTTTGAAGAAAAGATAAGAGATGGATTGGAATCAAGTAGATAGAAAATGGCAATTGATGTTGCATTTAAAATTTTGGAGATTGTAGCTATTTGGATTTTGAAGAAAAGACAAGAGATGGATGGGAATCAAGTAGATAGAAAATGGCAATTGATGTTGCATTTAAACTTCTGGAGATTCTAGATATTGGGATTTTGAAGAAAACATTAGAGATGGATTGGAATCAAGTAGATAGAAAATGGCAATTGATGTTGCATTTAAACTTTAGGAGATTGTAGCTATTGGGATTTTGAAGAAAAGACAAGAGATGGATGGGAATCAAGTAGATAGAAAATGGCAATTGATGTTGCATTTAAACTTTAGGAAATTGTAGCTATTGGGATTTTGAAGAAAAGATAAGAGATGGATGGGAATCAAGTAGATAGAAAATGGTAATTGACCTTGCATTTAAAATTTTGGAGATTGTAGCTATTGGGATTTTGAAGAAATGATAAGAGATGTATGGGAATCAAGTAGATAGAAAATGGCAGTTGACGTTGCATTTAAACTTTTGGAGATTGTAGCTATTGGGATTTTGAAGAAAAGATAAGAGATGGATGGGAATCAAGTAGATAGAAAATGGCAATTGACGTTGCATTTAATCTTTTGAAGATTGTAGCTATTGGGATTTTGAAGAAAAGATAAGTGATGGATGGGAATCAAGTAGATAGAAAATGGCAATTGATGTTGCATTTAAACTTTAGGAGATTGTAGCTATTGGGATTTTGTATAAAAGATAAGGGATGGATTGGAATCAAGTAGATAGAAAATGGCAATTGACGTTGCATTTAATCTTTAGGAGATTGTAGCTATTGGGATTTTGAAGAAAAGATAATAGATGGATGGGAATTAAGTAGATAGAAAATGGCAATTGATGTTGCATTTAAAATTTAGGAGATTGTAGCTATTGGGATTTTGAAGACAAGATAAGAGATGGATGGGTATGATGTAGATAGAAAATGGCAATTGATGTTGCATTTAAACTTTAGGAGATTGTAGCTATTGGGATTTTGAAGAAAAGATAAGAGATGGATGAGAATCAAGTAGATAGAAAATGGCAATTGATGTTGCATTTAAACTTTAGGAGATTGTAGCTATTGGGATTTTGAAGAAAATATTAGAGATGGATGAGAATCAAGTAGATAGAAAATGGCAATTGATGTTGCATTTAACCTTTAGGAGATTGCAGCTATTGGGATTTTGAAGAAAAGATTAAAGATGGATGAGAATCAAGTAGATAGAAAATGGCAATTGATGTTGCATTTAAACTTTAAGAGATTGTAGCTATTAGGATTTTGAAGAAAATATTAGAGATGGATTGGAATCAAGTAGATAGAAAATTGTAATTGATGTTTCATTTAAACTTTAGGAGATTGTAGCTATTGGGATTTTGAAGAAAATATTAGAGATGGATTGGAATCAAGTAGATAGAAAATGGCAATTGATGTTGCATTTAAACTTTAGGAGATTGTAGCTATTGGGATTTTGAAGAAAATATTATAGATGGATTGGAATCAAGTAGATAGAAAATGGCAAATGATGTTGCATTTAAACTTTAGGAAGATTGTAGCTATTGGGATTTTGAAGAAAATATTAGAGATGGATTGGAATCAAGTAGATAGAAAATGGCAATTGATGTTGCATTTAAACTTTAGGAGATTGTAGCTATTGGGATTTTGAAGAAAATATTAGAGATGGATTGGAATCTAGTAGATAGAAAATGGCAATTGATGTTGCATTTAAACTTTAGGAGATTGTAGCTATTGGGATTTTGAAGAAAAGTTTAGAAAGATGGATGGGAATCAAGTAGATAGAAAATGGCAATTGATGTTGCATTTAAACTTTAGGAGATTGTAGCTATTGGGATTTTGAAGAAAAGATTATAGATGGATGGGAAGGAAGTAGATAGAAAATGGCAATTGATGTTGCATTTAAACTTTAGGAGATTGTAGCTATTGGGATTTTGAAGAAAAGATTATAGATGGATGGGAATCAAGTAGATAGAAAATGGCAATTGATGTTGCATTTAAATTTAGGAGATTGTAGCTATTGGGCTTTTGAAGAAAAGATAAGAGATGGATTGGAATCAAGTAGATAGAAAATGGCAATTGACGTTGCATTTAAACTTTAGGAGATTGGAGCTATTGGGATATTGAAGAAAAGATTAGAGTTGGATGGGAATCAAGTAGATAGAAAATGGCAATTGATGTTGCATTTAAACTTTAGGAGATTGTAGCTATTGGGATTTTGAAGAAAAGATAAGAGATGGATGGGAATCAAGTAGATAGAAAATGGCAATTGACCTTGCATTTAAAATTTTGGAGATTGTAGCTATTGGGATTTTGAAGAAATGATAAGTGTTGTATGGGAATCAAGTAGATAGAAAATGGCAATTGACGTTGCATTTAAACTTTTGGAGATTGTAGCTATTGGGATTTTGAAGAAAAGATAAGAGATGGATGGGAATCAAGTAGATAGGAAATGGCAATTGATGTTGCATTTAAACTTTAGGAGATTGTAGCTATTGGGATTTTGAAGAAAAGATAAGAGATGGATTGGAATCAAGTAGATAGAAAATGGCAATTGACGTTGCATTTAAACTTTAGGAGATTGTAGCTATTGGGATTTTGAAGAAAAGATAAGAGATGGATGGGAATCAAGTAGATAGAAAATGGCAATTGATGTTGCATTTAAACTTTTGGAGATTGTAGCTATTGGTATTTTGAAGAAAAGATAAGTGATGGATGGGAATCAAGTAGATAGAAAATGGCAATTGATGTTGCATTTAAACTTTAGGAGATTGTAGCTATTGGGATTTTGAAGAAAAGATAAGAGATGGATGAGAATCAAGTAGATAGAAAATGGCAATTGATGTTGCATTTAAACTTTAGGAGATTGTTGCTATTGGGATTTTGAAGAAAAGATTAGAGATGGATGGCAATCAAGAAGATAGAAAATGGCAATTGATGTTGCATTTAAACTTTTGGAGATTGTAGCTATTGGGATTTTGAAGAAAAGATAAGAGATGGATGAGAATCAAGTAGATAGAAAATGGCAATTGATGTTGCATTTAAACTGTAGGAGATTGTAGCTCTTGGGATTTTGAAGAAAGATTAGAGATGGATGGGAATCAAGTAGATAGAAAATGGCAATTGATGTTGCATTTAAACTTTAGGAGATTGTAGCTATTGGGATTTTGAAGAAAAGATAAGAGATGGATGAGAATCAAGTAGATAGAAAATGGCAATTGATGTTGCATTTAAACTTTTGGAGATTGTAGCTATTGGGATTTTGAAGAAAAGATTAGAGATGGATGGGAATCAAGTAGATAGAAACTCGCAATTGATGTTGCATTTAAAGTTTGGGAGATTGTAGCTATTGGTATTTTGAAGAAAACATTAGAGATGGATTGGAATCAAGTAGATAGAAAATGGCAATTGATGTTGCATTTAAACTTTTGGAGATTGTAGCTATTGGGATTTTGAAGAAAATATTAGAGATGGATTGGAATCAAGTAGATAGAAAATGGCAATTGATGTTGCATTTAAACTTTAGGAGATTGTAGCTATTGGGATTTTGAAGAAAATATTAGAGATGGATTGGAATCTAGTAGATAGAAAATGGCAATTGATGTTGCATTTAAACTTTAGGAGATTGTAGCTATTGGGATTTTGAAGAAAAGTTTAGAGATGGATGGGAATCAAGTAGATAGAAAATGGCAATTGATGTTGCATTTAAACTTTAGGAGATTGTAGCTATTGGGATTTTGAAGAAAAGATTATAGATGGATGGGAAGGAAGTAGATAGAAAATGGCAATTGATGTTGCATTTAAACTTTAGGAGATTGTAGCTATTGGGATTTTGAAGAAAAGATTATAGATGGATGGGAATCAAGTAGATAGAAAATTGCAATTGATGTTGCATTTAAACTTTAGGAGATTGTAACTATTGGGCTTTTGAAGAAAAGATAAGTGATGGATTGGAATCAAGTAGATAGAAAATGGCAATTGACGTTGCATTTAAACTTTAGGAGATTGGAGCTATTGGGATATTGAAGAATAGATTAGAGTTGGATGGGAATCAAGTAGATAGAAAATGGCAATTGATGTTGCATTTAAACTTTAGGAGATTGTAGCTATTGGGATTTTGAAGAAAAGATAAGAGATGGATGGGAATCAAGTAGATAGAAAATGGCAATTGACCTTGCATTTAAAATTTTGGAGATTGTAGCTATTGGGATTTTGAAGAAATGATAAGAGTTGTATGGGAATCAAGTAGATAGAAAATGGCAATTGACGTTGCATTTAAACTTTTGGAGATTGTAGCTATTGGGATTTTGAAGAAAAGATAAGAGATGGATGGGAATCAAGTAGATAGGAAATGGCAATTGATGTTGCATTTAAACTTTAGGAGATTGTAGCTATTGGGATTTTGAAGAAAAGATAAGAGATGGATTGGAATCAAGTAGATAGAAAATGGCAATTGACGTTGCATTTAAACTTTAGGAGATTGTAGCTATTGGGATTTTGAAGAAAAGATAAGTGATGGATGGGAATCAAGTAGATAGAAAATGGCAATTGATGTTGCATTTAAACTTTAGGAAATTGTAGCTATTGGGATTTTGAAGAAAAGATAAGAGATGGATGAGAATCAAGTAGATAGAAAATGGCAATGGATGTTGCATTTAAACTTTAGGAGATTGTTGCTATTGGGATTTTGAAGAAAAGATTAGAGATGGATGGCAATCAAGAAGATAGAAAATGGCAATTGATGTTGCATTTAAACTTTTGGAGATTGTAGCTATTGGGATTTTGAAGAAAAGATAAGAGATGGATGAGAATCAAGTAGATAGAAAATGGCAATTGATGTTGCATTTAAACTTTAGGAGATTGTAGCTATTGGGATTTTGAAGAAAAGATTAGAGATGGATGGGAATCAAGTAGATAGAAAATGGCAATTGATGTTGCATTTAAACTTTAGGAGATTGTAGCTATTGGGATTTTGAAGAAAAGATAAGAGATGGATGAGAATCAAGTAGATAGAAAATGGCAATTGATGTTGCATTTAAACTTTTGGAGATTGTAGCTATTGGGATTTTGAAGAAAAGATTAGAGATGGATGGGAATCAAGTAGATAGAAACTCGCAATTGATGTTGCATTTAAAGTTTGGGAGATTGTAGCTATTGGTATTTTGAAGAAAACATTAGAGATGGATTGGAATCAAGTAGATAGAAAATGGCAATTGATGTTGCATTTAAACTTTTGGAGATTGTAGCTATTCGGATTTTGAAGAAAAGATAAGAGATGGATGAGAATCAAGTAGATAGAAAATGGCAATTGATGTTGCATTTAAACTTTAGGAGATTGTAGCTATTGGGATTTTGAAGAAAAGATTAGAGCTGGATGGGAATCAAGTAGATAGAAAATGGCTATTGATGTTGCATTTAAACTTTTGGAGATTGTAGCTACTGGGATTTTGAAGAAAAGATTAGAGATGGATGGGAATCAAGTAGATAGAAAATGGCAATTGATGTTGCATTTAAAGTTTGGGAGATTGTAGCTATTGGTATTTTGAAGAAAACATTAGAGATGGATTGGAATCAAGTAGATAGAAAATGGCAATTGATGTTGCATTTAAACATTTGGAGATTGTAGCTATTCGGATTTTGAAGAAAAGATAAGAGATGGATGAGAATCAAGTAGATAGAAAATGGCAATTGATGTTGCATTTAAACTTTAGGAGATTGTTGCTATTGGGATTTTGAAGAAAAGATAAGAGATGGATGAGAATCAAGTAGATAGAAAATGGCAATTGATGTTGCATGTAAACTTTTGGAGATTGTAGCTGTTCGGATTTTGAAGAAAAGATAAGAGGTGGATGAGAATCAAGTAGATAGAAAATGGCAATTGATGTTGCATTTAAAGTTTAGGAGATTGTAGCTATTGGGATTTTGAAGAAATGATTAGGGATGGATGGGAATCAAGAAGATAGAAAATGGCAATTGATGTTGCATTTAAACTTTTGTAGAATGTAGCTATTGGGATTTTGAAGAAAAGATAAGAGGTGTATGAGAATCAAGTAGATAGAAAATGGCAATTGATGTTGCATTTAAACTTTAGGAGATTGTAGCTATTGGGATTTTGAAGAAAAGATAAATGATGGATGGGAATCAAGTAGATAGAAAATGGCAATTGATGTTGCATTTAAACTTTTGGAGATTGTAGCTATTGGGATTTTGAAGAAAAGATAAGAGATGGATGGGAATCAAGTAGATAGAAAATGGCAATTGATGTTGCATTTAAACTTTAGGAGATTGTAGCTATTGGGATATTGAAGAAAAGATTAGAGTTGGATGGGAATCAAGTAGATAGAAAATGGCAATTGATGTTGCATTTAAACTTTACGAGATTGTAGCTATTGGAATTTTGAAGAAAAGATAAGAGATGGATGGGAATCAAGTAGATAGAAAATGGCAATTGATGTTGCATTTAAACTTTTGGAGATTGTAGCTATTGGGATTTTGAAGAAAAGATAAGAGATGGATGGGAATCAAGTAGATAGAAAATGGCAATTGATGTTGCATTTAAACTTTAGGAGATTGTTGCTATTGGGATTTTGAAGAAAAGATTAGAGATGGATGGCAATCAAGAAGATAGAAAATGGCAATTGATGTTGCATTTAAACTTTTGGAGATTGTAGCTATTGGGATTTTGAAGAAAAGATAAGTGATGGATGGGAATCAAGTAGATAGAAAATGGCAATTGATGTTGCATTTAAACTTTAAGAGATTGTAGCTATTGGGATTTTGAAGAAAAGATTAGAGATGGATGGGAATCAAGTAGATAGAAAATGGCAATTGATGTTGCATTTAAACTTTTGGAGATTGTAGCTATTGGAATTTTGAAGAAAAGATAAGTGATGGATGGGAATCAAGTAGATAGAAAATGGCAATTGATGTTGCATTTAATCTTTAGGAGATTGTAGCTATTGGGATTTTGAAGAAAAGATTAGAGATGGATGGGAATCAAGTAGATAGAAAATGGCAATTGATGTTGCATTTCAACTTTTGGAGATTGTAGCTATTGGAATTTTGAAGAAAAGATAAGTGATGGATGG
This sequence comes from Ascarosepion bandense, assembly GCA_037127315.1. Lineage (NCBI taxonomy): Eukaryota > Metazoa > Mollusca > Cephalopoda > Sepiida > Sepiidae > Ascarosepion > Ascarosepion bandense. The sequence goes on from JBBBDQ010000967.1 coordinate 2,015,451, forward strand.
GAATCAAGTAGATAGAAAATGGCAATTGATGTTGCATTTAAACTTTAGGAGATTATAGCTATTGGGATTTTGAAGAAAAGGTAAGTGATGGATGGGAATCAAGTAGATAGAAAATGGCAATTGATGTTGCATTTAAACTTTTGGCGATTGTAGCTATTGGAATTTTGAAGAAAAGATAAGTGATGGATGGGAATCAAGTAGATAGAAAATGGCAATTGATGTTGCATTTAAACTTTAGGAGATTGTAGCTATTGGGATTTTGAAGAAAAGATTAGAGATGGATGGGAATCAAGTAGATAGAAAATGGCAATTGATGTTGCATTTAAACTTTTGGAGATTGTAGCTATTGGAATTTTGAAGAAAAGATAAATGATGGATGGGAATCAAGTAGATAGAAAATGGCAATTGATGTTGCATTTAAACTTTAGGAGATTGTAGCTATTGGGATTTTGAAGAAAAGATAAGTGATGGATGGGAATCAAGTAGATAGAAAATGGCAATTGATGTTGCATTTAAACTTTTGGAGATTGTAGCTATTGGAATTTTGAAGAAAAGATAAGAGATGGATGGGAATCAAGTAGATAGAAAATGGCAATTGATGTTGCATTTAAACTTTAGGAGATTGTAGCTATTGGGATTTTGAAGAAAAGATTAGAGATGGATGGGAATCAAGTAGATAGAAAATGGCAATTGATGTTGCATTTAAACTTTAGGAGATTGTAGCTATTGGGATTTTGAAGAAAAGATAAGAGATGGATGAGAATCAAGTAGATAGAAAATGGCAATTGATGTTGCATTTAAACTTTTGGAGATTGTAGCTATTGGGATTTTGAAGAAAAGATAAGAGATGGATGAGAATCAAGTAGATAGAAAATGGCAATTGATGTTGCATTTAAAGTTTGGGAGAGTGTAGCTATTGGTATTTTGAAGAAAACATTAGAGATGGATTGGAATCAAGTAGATAGAAAATGGCAATTGATGTTGCATTTAAACTTTTGGAGATTGTAGCTATTGGGATTTTGAAGAAAAGATAAGAGATGGATGAGAATCAAGTAGATAGAAAATGGCAATTGATGTTGCATTTAAAATTTAGGAGATTGTAGCTATGGGGATTTTGAAGAAAAGATAAAAGATGGATGAGAATCAAGTAGATAGAAAATGGCAATTGATGTTGCATTTAAACTTTTGGAGATTGTAGCTATTGGGATTTTGAAGAAAAGATAAGAGATGGATGAGAATCAAGTAGATAGAAAATGGCAATTGATGTTGCATTTAAAGTTTGGGAGATTGTAGCTATTGGTATTTTGAAGAAAACATTAGAGATGGATTGGAATCAAGTAGATAGAAAATGGCAATTGATGTTGCATTTAAACTTTTGGAGATTGTAGCTATTGGGATTTTGAAGAAAATATAAGAGATGGATGAGAATCAAGTAGATAGAAAATGGCAATTGATGTTGCATTTAAAATTTAGGAGATTGTAGCTATTGGGATTTTGAAGAAAAGATGAGAGATGGATGAGAATCAAGTAGATAGAAAATGGCAATTGATGTTGCATTTAAACTTTAGGAGATTGTTGCTATTGGGATTTTGAAGAAAAGAAATGAGATGGATGAGAATCAAGTAGATAGAAAATGGCAATTGATGTTGCATTTAAACTTTAGGAGATTGTAGCTATTGGGATTTTGAAGAAAAGATTAGAGATGGATGGGAATCAAGTAGATAGAAAATGGCAATTGATGTTGCATTTAAAGTTTGGAGATTGTAGCTATTCGCATTTTGAAGAAAAGATAAGAGGTGGATGAGAATCAAGTAGATAGAAAATGGCAATTGACGTTGCATTTAAACTTTAGGAGATTGTAGCTATTGGTTTTTGAAGAAAAGATTAGAGATGGATGGGAATCAAGTAGATAGAAAATGGCAATTGATGTTGCATTTAAACTTTTGGAGATTGTAGCTATTGGGATTTTGAAGAAAAGATTAGAGATGATGGGATTAATGTAGATAGAAAATGGCAATTGATGTTGCATTTAAACTTTAGGAGATTGTAGCTATTGGGATTTTGAAGAAAAGATAAGAGATGGATGAGAATCAAGTAGATAGAAAATGGCAATTGATGTTGCATTTAAACTTTTGGAGATTGTAGATATTGGGATTTTGAAGAAAAGATTAGAGATGGAAAATGGCAATTGATGTTGCATTTAAACTTTAGGAGATTGTAGCTATTGGGATTTTGAAGAAAAGATTAGAGATGGATGGGAATCAAGTAGATAGAAAATGGCAATTGATGTTGCATTTAAACATTAGGAGATTGTAGCTATTGGGATTTTGAAGAAAAGATAAGAGATGGATTGGAATCAAGTAGATAGAAAATGTCAATTGATGTTGCATTTAAATATTAGGAGATTGTAGCTATTGGGATTTTGAAGAAAAGATAAGAGATGGATGAGAATCAAGTAGATAGAAAATGGCAATTGATGTTGCATTTAAACTTTAGGAGATTGTAGCGATTGGGATTTTGAAGAAAAGATAAGAGATGGATGAGAATCAAGTAGATAGAAAATGGCAATTGACGTTGCATTTAAACTTTAGGAGATTGTAGCTATTGGTTTTTGAAGAAAAGATTAGAGATGGATGGGAATCAAGTAGATAGAAAATGGCAATTGATGTTGCATTTAAACTTTTGGAGATTGTAGCTATTGGGATTTTGAAGAAAAGATTAGAGATGATGGGAATCATGTAGATAGAAAATGGCAATTGATGTTGCATTTAAACTTTAGGAGATTGTAGCTATTGGGATTTTGAAGAAAAGATAAGAGATGGATGAGAATCAAGTAGATAGAAAATGGCAATTGACGTTGCATTTAAACTTTAGGAGATTGTAGCTATTGGGATTTTGAAGAAAAGATTAGAGATGGATTGGAATCAAGTAGATAGAAAATGGCAATTGACGTTGCATTTAAACTTTAGGAGATTGTAGTTATTGGGATTTTGAAGAAAAGATTAGAGATGGATGGAAATCAAGTAGATAGAAAATGGCAATTGACGTTGCATTTAAACTTTAGGAGATTGTAGCTATTGGAATTTTGAAGAAAAGATTAGAGATGGATTGGAATCAAGTAGATAGAAAATGGCAATTGATGTTGCATTTAAACTTTAGGAGATTGTAGCTATTGGGATTTTGAAGAAAAGATTAGAGATGGATTGGAATCAAGTAGATAGAAAATGGCAATTGACGTTGCATTTAAACTTTAGGAGATTGTAGCTATTGGGATTTTGAAGAAAAGATTAGAGATGGATGGAAATCAAGTAGATAGAAAATGGCAATTGACGTTGCATTTAAACTCTAGGAGATTGTAGCTATTGGGATTTTGAAGAAAAGATTAGAGAAGAATGGGAATCAAGTAGATAGAAAATGGCAATTGATGTTGCATTTAAACTTTAGGAGGTTGTAGCTATTGGGATTTTGAAGAAAAGATAAGAGATGGATGAGAATCAAGTAGATAGAAAATGGCAATTGACGTTGCATTTAAACTTTTGGAGATTGTAACTATTGGGATTTTGAAGAAAAGATTAGAGATGGATGGGAATCGAGTAGATAGAAAATGGCAATTGATGTTGCATTTAAACTCATGGAGATTGTAGCTTTTGGGATTTTGAAGAAAAGATAAGGGATGGATGAGAATCAATTAGATAGAAAATGGCAATTGACGTTGCATTTAAACTTTTGGAGATTGTAGCTATTTGGATTTTGAAGAAAAGATAAGAGATGGATGGGAATCAAGGAGATAAAAAATGGCAATTGATGTTGCATTTAAACTTCTGGAGATTCTAGATATTGGGATTTTGAAGAAAAGATAAGAGATGGATTGGAATCAAGTAGATAGAAAATGGCAATTGACTTTGCATTTAAACTTTTGGTGATTGTAGATGTTTGGATTTTGAAGAAAAGATTAGAGATTGATGGGAATCAAGTAGATAGAAAATGGCAATTGATGTTGCATTTAAACTTCTGGAGATACTAGATATTGGGATTTTGAAGAAAAGATAAGAGATGGATTGGAATCAAGTAGATAGAAAATGGCAATTGACGTTGCATTTAAACTTTAGGAGATTGTAGCTATTGGTATTTTGAAGAAAAGATAAGAGATGGATGGGAATCAAGTAGATAGAAAATGGCAATTGATGTTGCATTTAAACTTTAGGAGATTGGAGCTATTGGGATTTTGAAGAAAAGATAAGTGATGGATGGGAATCAAGTAGATAGAAAATGGCAATTGACGTTGCATGTAAACTTTTGGTGATTGTAGCTATTGGGATTTTGAAGAAATGATAAGAGATGGATGGGAATTAAGTAGATTGAAAATGGCAATTGATGTTGCATTTAAACTTTAGGAGATTGTAGCTATTGGGATTTTGAAGAAAAGATAAGAGATGGATTGGAATCAAGTAGATAGAAAATGGCAATTGACGTTGCATTTAAATTTTAGGAGATTGTAGCTATTGGGATTTTGAAGAAAAGATAAGAGATGGATGGGAATCAAGTAGATAGAAAATGGCAATTGATGTTGCATTTAAACTTTTGGAGATTGTAGCTATTGGGATTTTGAAGAAAAGATATGAGATGGATGGGAATCAAGTAGATAGAAAATGGCAATTGATGTTGCATTTAAACTTTAGGAGATTGTAGCTATTGGGATTTTGAAGAAAAGATAACAGATGGATGAGAATCAAGTAGATAGGAAATGGCAATTGATGTTGCATTTAAACTTTAGGAGATTGTTGCTATTGGGAATTTGAAGAAATGATAAGTGATGGATGAGAATCAAGTAGATAGAAAATGGCAATTGATGTTGCATTTAAACTTTAGGAGATTGTAGCTATTGGGATTTTGAAGAAAAGATTAGAGATGGATGGGAATCAAGTAGATAATAAATGGCAATTGATGTTGCATTTAAATTTTTGGAGATTGTAGCTATTCGGATTTTGAAGGAAAAGAATAAGAGATGGATGAGAATCAAGTAGATAGAAAATGGCAATTGATGTTGCATTTAATCTTTAGGAGATTGTAGCTATTGGGATTTTGAAGAAAAGATTAGAGATGGATGGGAATCAAGAAGATAGAAAATGGCAATTGATGTTGCATTTAAACTTTTGGAGATTGTAGCTATTGGGATTTTGAAGAAAAGATAAGAGATGGATGAGAATCAAGTAGATAGAAAATGGCAATTGATGTTGCATTTAAACTATAGGAGATTGTAGCTATTGGGATTTTGAAGAAAAGATTAGAGATGGATGGGAATCAAGTAGATAGAAAATGGCAATTGATGTTGCATTTAAAATTTAGGAGATTGTAGCTATTGGGATTTTGAAGAAAAGATAAGAGATGGATGAGAATCAAGTAGATAGAAAATGGCAATTGACGTTGCATTTAAACTTTTGGAGATTGTAGCTATTGGTTTTTGAAGAAAAGATTAGAGATGGATGGGAATCAAGTAGATAGAAAATGGCAATTGATGTTGCATTCAAACTTTTGGAGATTGTAGCTATTGGGATTTTGAAGAAATGATTAGAGATGGATGGGAATGAAGTAGATAGAAAATGGCAATTGATGTTGCATTTAAACTTTTGGAGATTGTAGCTATTGGTATTTTGAAGAAAACATTAGAGATGGATTGGAATCAAGTAGATAGAAAATGGCAATTGATGTTGCATTTAAACTTTAGGTGATTGTAGCTATTGAGATTTTGAAGAAAAGATTAGAGATGGATTGGAATCAAGTAGATAGAAAATGGCAATTGATGTTGCATTTAAAATTTAGGAGATTGTAGCTATTGGGATTTTGAAGAAAAGATTAGAGATGGATGAGAATCAAGTAGATAGAAAATGGCAATTGATGTTGCATTTAAACTTTAGGAGATTGTAGCTATTGGGATTTTGAAGAAAAGATTAGTGATGGATTGGAATCAAGTAGATAGAAAATGGCAATTGATGTTGCATTTAAACTTTAGGAGATTGTAGCTATTGGGATTTTGAAGAAAAGATTAGAGATGGATTGGAATCAAGTAGATAGAAAATGGCAATTGATGTTGCCTTTAAACTTTAGGAGATTGTAGCTATTGGGATTTTGAAGAAAAGATAATAGATGGATGAGAATCAAGTAGATAGAAAATGGCAATTGATGTTGCATTTAAAATTTAGGAGATTGTAGCTATTGGGATTTTGAAGAAAATATTAGAGATGGATGGGAATCAAGTAGATAGAAAATGGCAATTGATGTTGCATTTAAACTTTTGGAGATTGTAGCTATTGGGATTTTGAAGAAAAGATTAGAGATGGATTGGAATCAAGTAGATAGAAAATGGCAATTGACTTTGCATTTAAACTTTTGGAGATTGTTGCTATTGGGATTTTGAAGAAAATATTAGAGATTGATGGGAATGAAGTAGATAGAAAATGGCAATTGATGTTGCATTTAAACTTTAGTAGATTGTAGCTATTGCGATTTTGAAGAAAAGATAAGAGATGGATGAGAATCAAGTAGATAGAAAATGGCAATTGATGTTGCATTTAAACTTTAGGAGATTGTAGCTATTGGGATTTTGAAGAAAAGATAATAGATGGATGAGAATCAAGTAGATAGAAAATGGCAATTGATGTTGCATTTAAACTTTAGGAGATTGTAGCTATTGGGATTTTGAAGAAAATATTAGAGATGGATGGGAATCAAGTAGATAGAAAATGGCAATTGATGTTGCATTTAAACTTTTGGAGATTGTAGCTATTGGGATTTTGAAGAAAAGATTAGAGATGGATTGGAATCAAGTAGATAGAAAATGGCAATTGACGTTGCATTTAAACTTTTGGAGATTGTAGCTATTGGGATTTTGAAGAAAATATTAGAGATTGATGGGAATGAAGTAGATAGAAAATGGCAATTGATGTTGCATTTAAACTTTAGGAGATTGTAGCTATTGCGATTTTGAAGAAAAGATAAGAGATGGATGAGAATCAAGTAGATAGAAAATGGCAATTGATGTTGCATTTAAACTTTAGGAGATTGTAGCTATTGGGATTTTGAAGAAAAGATTAGAGATGGATGGGAATCAAGTAGATAGAAAATGGCAATTGATGTTGCATTTAAACTTTTGGAGATTGTAGCTATTGGGATTTTGAAGAAAAGTTAAGATATGGATGGGAATCAAGTAGATAGAAAATGGCAATTGATGTTGCATTTAAACTATTGGAGATTGTAGCTATTGGGATTTTGAAGAAAAGATAAGAGATGGATGGGAATCAAGTAGATAGAAAATGGCAATTGATGTTGCATTTAAACTTTTGGAGATTGTAGCTATTGGGATTTTGAAGAAAAGATAAGAGATGGATGGGAATCAAGTAGATAAATGTTGGCAATTGACGTTGCATTTAACCTTGTGGAGATTGTAGCTTTTGGGATTTTGAAGAAAAGATAAGAGATGGATGGGAATCAAGTAGATAGAAAATGGCAATTGACGTTGCATTTAAACTTTTGGAGATTGTAGCTATTTGGATTTTGAAGAAAAGATAAGAGATGGATGCGATTCAAGAAGATAGAAAATGGCAATTGATGTTGCATTTAAACTTTTGGAGATTGTAGCTATTTTGATATTGAAGAAAAGATAAATAAATGATGGAATGGGAATCAAGTAGATAGAAAATGGCAATTGATGTTGCATTTAAACTTTTGGAGATTGTAGCTATTGGGATTTTGAAGAAAAGATAAGAGATGGATGGGAATCAAGTAGATAGAAAATGGCAATTGACGTTGCATTTAAACTTTTGGAGATTGTAGCTATTTGGATTTTGAAGAAAAGAAAAAGATGGATGGGAATCAAGTAGATAGGAAATGGCAATTGATGTTGCATTTAAACTTCTGCAGATTGTAGCTATTGGGATTTTGAAGAAAAGATAAGGGATGGATGGGAAGGAAGTAGATAGAAAATGGCAATTGACGTTGCATTTAAACTTTTGGAGATTGTAGCTTTTGGGATTTTGAAGAAAAGATAAGAGATGGATCGGAATCAAGTAGATAGAAAATGGCAATTGACGTTGCATTTAAACTTTTGGTGAGTGTAGCTATTGGCATTTTGAAGAAAAGATAAGAGTTGGATGGGAAGAAAGGAAGATAGAAAATGGCAATTGATGTTGCATTTAAACTTTTGGAGATTGTAGCTATTGGGATTTTGGAGAAAAGATAAGAGATGGATGGGAATCAAGTAGATAGAAAATGGGAATTGACGTAGCATTTAAACTTTTTGAGATTGTAGCTCTTGGGATTTTGAAGAAAAGATAAGTGATGGATGGGAATCAAGTAGATAGTAAATGGCAATTGACGTTGCATTTAAACTTTTGGAGATTGTAGCTATTGGGATTTTGGAGAAAGGATAAGAGATGGATGGGAATCAAGTAGATAGAAAATGGCAATTGACGGTGCATTTAAACTTTTGGAGATTGTAGCTATTGGGATTTTGAATAAAACATAAGAGATGGATTGGAATCAAGTAGAGAGAAAATGGCAATTGACGTTGCATTTAAACTTTTGGAGATTGTAGCTATTGGGATTTTGAAGAAAAGATAAGAGATGGATGAGAATCAAGTAGATAGAAAATGGCAATTGACGTTGCATTTAAACTTTTGGAGATTGTAGCTATTGGGATTTTGAAGAAAAGATAAGAGATGGATGTGAATCAAGTACATAGAAAATGGCAATTGACGTTGCATTAAACTTCTGGAGATTGTAGCTATTGGGATTTTGAAGAAAACATAAATGATGGATTGGAATGAAATAGATAGAAAATGGCAATTGACGTTGCATTTAAACTTCTGGAGATTGTAGCTATTGGGATTTTGAAGAAAAGATAAGAGATGGATGGGAATCAAGGAGATAAAAGATGGCAATTGACGTTGCATTTAAACTTTTGGAGATCGTAGCTATTTGGATTTTGAAGAAAAGATAAGTGATGGATGGGAATCAAGGAGATAAAAGATGGCAGCTGACGTTGCATTTAAACTTTTGGAGATTGTAGCTATTGGGATTTTGAAGAAAAGATAAGAGATGGATGGGAATCAAGTAGATAGAAAATGGCAATTGACGTTGCATTTAAACTTTTCGAGATTGTAGCTATTGGGATTTTGAAGAAAAGATAAGAGATGGATGAGAATCAACTAGATAGAAAATGGCAATTGATGTTGCATTTAGACTTTAGGAGATTGTAGCTATTGGGATTTTGAAGAAAAGATTAGAGATGGATGGGAATCAAGTAGATAGAAAATGGCAATTGATGTTGCATTTAAACTTTAGGAAATTGTAGCTATTGGGATTTTGAAGAAAAGATAAGAGATGGATGAGAATCAAGTAGATAGAAAATGGCAATTGACGTTGCATTTAAACTTTAGGAGATTGTAGCTATTGGGATTTTGAAGAAAAGATAAGAGATGGATGAGAATCAAGTAGATAGAAAATGGCAATTGATGTTGCAATTAAACTTTTGGAGATTGTAGCTATTGGGATTTTGAAGAAAAGATAAGAGATGGATGGGAATCAAGTAGATAAAAGTTGGCAATTGACGTTGCATTTAACCTTGTGGAGATTGTAGCTTTTGGGATTTTGAAGAAAAGATAAGAGATGGATGGGAATCAAGTAGATAGAAAATGGCAATTGACGTTGCATTTAAACTTTTGGAGATTGTAGCTATTTGGATTTTGAAGAAAAGATAAGTGATGGATGCGATTCAAGAAGATAGAAAATGGCAATTGATGTTGCATTTAAACTTTTGGAGATTGTAGCTATTTGGATTTTGAAGAAAAGATAAATGATGGATGGGAATCAAGTAGATAGAAAATGGCAATTGATGTTGCATTTAAACTTTTGGAGATTGTAGCTATTGGGATTTTGAAGAAAAGATAAGAGATGGATGGGAATCAAGTAGATAGAAAATGGCAATTGACGTTGCATTTTAACTTTTGGAGATTGTAGCTATTTGGATTTTGAAGAAAAGAAAAAGATGGATGGGAATCAAGTAGATAGAAAATGGCAATTGATGTTGCATTTAAACTTCTGGAGATTGTAGCTATTGGGATTTTGAAGAAAAGATAAGGGATGGATGGGAAGGAAGTAGATAGAAAATGGCAATTGACGTTGCATTTAAACTTTTGGAGATTGTAGCTTTTGGGATTTTGAAGAAATGATAAGAGATGGATCGGAATCAAGTAGATAGAAAATGGCAATTGACGTTGCATTTAAACTTTTGGTGAGTGTAGCTATTGGCATTTTGAAGAAAAGATAAGAGTTGGATGGGAAGAAAGGAAGATAGAAAATGGCAATTGATGTTGCATTTAAACTTTTGGAGATTGTAGCTATTGGGATTTTGGAGAAAAGTTAAGAGATTGATGGGAATCAAGTAGATAGAAAATGGGAATTGACGTTGCATTTAAACTTTTGGAGATTGTAGCTCTTGGGATTTTGAAGAAAAATAAGTGATGGATGGGAATCAAGTAGATAGAAAATGGCAATTGACGGTGCATTTAAACTTTTGGAGATTGTAGCTATTGGGATTTTGAATAAAACATAAGAGATGGATTGGAATCAAGTAGAGAGAAAATGGCAATTGACGTTGCATTTAAACTTTTGGAGATTGTAGCTATTGGGATTTTGAAGAAAAGATAAGAGATGGATGAGAATCAAGTAGATAGAAAATGGCAATTGACGTTGCATTTAAACTTTTGGAGATTGTAGCTATTGGGATTTTGAAGAAAAGATAAGAGATGGATGAGAATCAAGTAGATAGAAAATGGCAATTGACGTTGCATTTAAACTTCTGGAGATTGTAGCTATTGGGATTTTGAAGAAAAGATACGAGATGGATTGGAATCAAATAGATAGAAAATGGCAATTGACGTTGCATTTAAATTTGGAAATTGTAGCTATTGGGATTTTGAAGAAAATATAAGAGATGAATGAGAATCAAGTAGATAGAAAATGGCAATTGACGTTGCATTTAAACTTTTGGATATTGTAGCTATTGGGATTTTGAAGAAAAATAAGTGATGGATGAGAATCAAGTAGATAGAAAATGGCAATTGACGTTGCATTTAAACTTTTGGAGATTGTAGCTATTGGGATTTTGAAGAAAAGATACGAGATGGATGAGAATCAAGTACATAGAAAATGGCAAATGACGTTGCATTAAACTTCTGGAGATTGTAGCTATTGGGATTTTGAAGAAAACATAAATGATGGATTGGAATGAAATAGATAGAAAATGGCAATTGTCGTTGCATTTAAACTTTTGGAGATCGTAGCTATTTGGATTTTGAAGAAAAGATAAGTGATGGATGGGAATCAAGGAGATAAAAGATGGCAGTTGACGTTGCATTTAAACTTTTGGAGATTGTAGCTATTGGGATTTTGAAGAAAAGATAAGAGATGGATGGGAATCAAGTAGATAGAAAATGGCAATTGACGTTGCATTTAAACTTTTGGAGATTGTAGCTATTGGGATTTTGAAGAAAAGATAAGAGATGGATGAGAATCAATTAGATAGAAAATGGCAATTGACGTTGCATTTAAACTTCTGGAGATTGTAGCTATTGGGATTTTGAAGAAAACATAAATGATGGATTGGAATGAAATAGATAGAAAATGGCAATTGACGTTGCATTTAAACTTCTGGAGATTGTAGCTATTGGGATTTTGAAGAAAAGATAAGAGATGGATTGGAATCAAATAGATAGAAAATGGCAATTGACGTTGCATTTAAAATTTTGGAAATTGTAGCTATTGGGATTTTGAAGAAAATATAAGAGATGGTTGAGAATCAAGGACATAGAAAATGGCAATTGACGTTGCATTTAAACTTTTGGAGATTGTAGCTATTGGGATTTTGAAGAAAAGATAAGAGATGGATGAGAATCAAGTAGATAGAAAATGGCAATTGACGTTGCATTTAAACTTTTGGAGATTGTAGCTATTGGGATTTTGAAGAAAAGATAAAAGATGGATGAGAATCAAGTACATAGAAAATGGCAATTGACGTTGCATTAAACTTCTGGAGATTGTAGCTATTGGGATTTTGAAGAAAACATAAATGATGGATTGGAATGAAATAGATAGAAAATGGCAGTTGACGTTGCATTTAAACTTTTGGAGATTGTAGCTATTGGGAGTTTGAAGAAAAGATAAGAGATGGATTGGAATCAAATAGATAGAAAATGGCAATTGACGTTGCATTTAAACTTTTGGAGATTGTAGCTATTGGGATTTTGAAGAAAAGATAAGAGATGCATGAGAATCAAGTAGATAGAAAATGGCAATTGACGTTGCATTTAAACTTCTGGAGATCGTAGCTATTTGGATTTTGAAGAAAAGATAAGAGATGGATGGGAATCAAGGAGATAAAAGATGGCAGTTGACGTTGCATTTAAACTTTTGGAGATTGTAGCTATTGGGATTTTGAAGAAAACATAAATGATGGATTGGATTGAAATAGATAGAAAATGGCAGTTGACGTTGCATTTAAACTTTTGGAGATTGTAGCTATTGGGATTTTGAAGAAAAGATTAGAGATGGATTGGAATCAAATAGATAGAAAATGGCAATTGACGTTGCATTTAAACTTTTGGAGATTGTAGCTATTGGGATTTTGAAGAAAATATAAGAGATGGATGAGAATCAAGTAGATAGAAAATGGCAATTGATGTTGCATTTAAACTTTTGGAGATAGTAGCTATTGGGATTTTGAAGAAAAGATAAGAGATGGATGAGATTCAAGTAGATAGAAAATGGCAATTGACGTTGCATTTAAACTTTTGGAGATTGTAGCTATTGGGATTTTGAAGAAAAGATAAGAGATGGATGAGAATCAAGTAGATAGAAAATGGCAATTGACGTTGCATTTAAACTTCTGGAGATTGTAGCTATTGGGATTTTGAAGAAAAGATAAGAGACGGATGGGAATCAAGTAGATAGAAAATGGCAATTGACGTTGCATTTAAACTTTTGGAGATTGTAGCTATTGGGATTTTGAAGAAAAGATAAGACATGGATGAGAATCAAGTAGATAGAAAATGGCAATTGACGTTGCATTTAAACTTTTGGAGATTGTAGCTATTGGGATTTTGAAGAAAAGATCATTCAAACTTTTGAAGCTATCAAACAAACGATTATGAGATCCTCATACGGGAAGTGCGTGAAAAAAAAAGCTGTTAGAATAGAATAACCGTTTACATATAATTAATCTGACGGTAAAAGGGTGGGACCCTGACGCCAATCTAATAGCACGGGTGGTCGGAGTACCAGGAATGGAAAGCTCGTCAGTGTAATTGCCATAAACATATTATGAAAAGAAAGAATTACATCAAATCACGTCCGCAAGAAAGTGACTAAAGGCAGGCTGACAAGTCAGGAACGATTATATTTAAGATCCTCCTTTGGATTCTGAAGAGAACCTCAAGATGAATAGCAGAAGCGCCGAACCAGATATGGCAACAGTATTCAATGCAAGGAGGAATGGTAGATTTTTAAATGTGCAAAATGGATTCTGACAAGAACCTCAAGATGAATAGCAGGAGCACCCAACCAGATATGGCAACAGTATTCAATGCAAAGATGAATGGTAGATTTTTAAATATGCACAATAGATTCAGACAAGAACCTCAACATGAATACCAAGAGCGCCCAACCAGATATGTGAACAGTATCCAATGCAAGGACGAATGGTAGATTTATAAATATGCAAAATGGATTCTGACGAGAACCGCAAGATGAATAGCAGAAGCACCCAACCAGTTATGGCAATGCAAGGACGAATGGTAGATTTATAAATGTGCAAAATGGATTCTGACGAGATAACTTCCTGGCCCTAAAAAGTGGCCCAATATTTCCTAGCAGTAGATCCTGCGAACACTTCAAAGAATAACGCCAAGGAAAGAATACAAAGAACAGAGAAATATGGAGATCCTTGATTTTACTGTCTAGAAATCAAAGACACTCATTAATCAAGCATATTCACTACCCACCCCACTTTCTTCAAAATTCTAAAGGTCAATCCACGTGACTTGTTCCCTTATCACTAACCCCCACCAACATGCCACACACAACTGACCAAATATAAGAAAAGTGGCTTTCCATTCCTATCCACACCTCCTGATGAGACATTGAAGTTTCAATGTCGAAAGAAATGTACTATTTGTAGTGGATATATAAAAAATATATGTACATGTTCTAAAATATAATTTATGATGAATATTCACAGCGCTATATATTATCTATCGAGCACTGTTTTAAATTAATATTTTGGACGTTGTAAAAATTCATTCTTCGTTCTGTATTCACACGGATATATATATATATATATCCTTATATATATATAGTTAAATCAGTTAAGTGCCATACATAATAAACACACGGGCAATCATGTCTCTTTCGATCCATGACTGACTAGGCGGTATATTTTCCCGCAGTAGTTTGCAATTACTTTCTATGGTAAATTGGTTGCCTATCAAGGCTAAAGAACCCATATGTCCTGCTATTCAATTCTTTTATCCAGAACAGACAGTTAAGAGCCATGTACGTGATACACGCTTGGCGATCAAGTCTCTTTCGATGTATGTCTAACTAGGCAGAAGATTTCCTCCACTAGTTTGCCATTTCTTTCGGCGGTAGATTGGTTGGTGATCATGTCTCTTTCGATCTATGACTGACTGGACAGAAGATTTCCCCCAGTAGGTTGCCATTTCTTTCGGCGGTAGACTGGTTGGTGATCATGTCTCTTTTGGTCCATGACTGACTGGACAGAAGATTTTCCCAAAGTAAGTTGCCATTTCTTTTTGCGGTAGAAGGCTGGCGATCATGTCTCTTTCGATCCATGACTGACTAGGCAAAAGATTTTCCCGCAGTAATTTGCCATTCATTTCTGCGGCAGACTGCTTGCCTACCAAAGCAATAAAGCTCAATCAGTCCTGCTATTCAACCCACATCTGGAGGGAGAAGAGATGGATTCAAACCTTTCCCAATGGAATTTGGTCATAAATGAATGCAATGAATTCAATTGGAATTCAAACTCGGCCACCCGATCCGATACCCGTTACACCACAAGGTGAATTTATTTATTACAAAACAATAAAACGAGATCTTCTTCTTCTCATGTGCCGTTCCTTTTCAGGACGTAGGCGATCAGGGCTTTTCACTTTGCCTTGTCTCTTGTTGCTCTCAATATTTTACCTCTTGGTATCTCTTCCAAACTAGCTCCACCATCCATTTGCTAAGGGCTATTAAATATGACACGCACTACTTTCCCCTACCTCTTTTGCTTTCTATACGTCTTGTGAGTATTAGATTCTCCAGGCCCTCTTTCTTCATTAGGTCTACCAGGAACCTCTTCCTGGCGTTAAGTATGATTTTTTTTCTCGTTTGCATCCTCGACAACACCTCATCGTTGTTCGCGTGTTCGGTTCATAATATCCTCAGCATCATTCTGTAGAACTATATTTCTGCTACTTCGAGCCTCTCCTAATCTCTTTTAATAAAGTTAGATTCCCACATGAAGGCACGACCTGAATATCTCGACGTAGTCCACCAAACTGAAGGACTTCACGGTCCTCGTCAAAGCCTTCTTCAAATCATTTACGTCTTCAAAATCTTGATTCTTAAGCAATACAGAGCATTTCATTTTGTTTTCATTTTTGCGGCAGATTTTTTTTTTAGATTAAAACAAATTTTATTAAATATTCATCTGCCACGTTGTCATCACCTCCCGACTGCGCTGTTTAAATATAATCAGCTTTCGCTAGCTTTGATGTACCGACCTGACTGTTGAACCAAGAAAGAAAGGGCTCGGCATGTTATTTCATCCTGTCACCCATAGGGTAGTGAACGCTGTAGAGTCTCGTCACACGAAGAGGAGACTTGAAGCAACAGCAATATAGTTCCCTGATGAGAATACCATGGGCAGAACATGCAAACAACGACGAAGTTTTTCATAAAATTGAAACAAAAGGAAATTAATACTTAACATCAAAAGTGTCAGATGAAATTTCAAGAGCATATAATGAGGAATAAGGGCTTGGAAAATCTGATACCCACATGACAGATTGAAGTCAAAAGGTACAGAGGGAAACGATACATAACATACTTACTGAGCTTGAGTAAATAGATGGCGGAAAGAGGTTTGGGAGAAATAACATAAAGACCAAATTTATTACAAGCTACAAATGAGAGAAAATCGTGGAGAGCCATGATTCCCTACATCCTGAAGGGATACGGCACATTGAAAAAGAAGAATGAGCTTTAGTAAATAAACGGCGGAACAGGGTATAGAAGAAATAGCAAAAAGACAAAAAAATTGTTAACATCTACAAAGGATACAAAGTTGTGGAGAGCCATCAACGCCTACATCTTGAAGGGTCACAGCACATAGAAAAAATAACTAGTATTTTCCGAATACATTTATTGCTCGTCGGTATAACTAATTGGTTATCGTGGGTGGCAACACATGTCACCATCAGCGTTAGCCTGAACAATCGGTGTTTTAAATTATCAGTGTCCACGATAGTTTTGTAAGCTTTTTTTTACCCGACATATTGCATTTCAATCAATATCACAAAATTTTATTTTTGCCTCTCTCTCTCTCTCTCTCTCTATATATATATATATATATATATACGACATCTTTGAATTTTGAAAAATTTCCTCTAATTTATATATATATATATATATTGAGCGCTTTTTTTTATTATTGATTACTCGTCTCGAGTTTTTTTCTTTGGGTTACGTACTGGCTCGGTCCAAATCGTTTTGGCTGATTTTCATCTGCTTAGCTCTTTTTTTTTTTACAACCATTTTTTCCTTCCGCATATATACGCGGAGGGTTTTTCGAAACGAGGATAGTGATGAGTTAGCATTTATATATATATATATATATATGCGCGTGAGTGTGGGCGCAAGTAACGGCGATATATATATATATATATATACTGCCATTCATAATTATAAGGCCACCTCAGTTTTTTAATATATATATATATATATATATATATGTGTGTGTGTGTGTGTGTGTGTGTGTGTGTGTGTGTGTGTGTGTGTTTTCATTTCATTTCAACAACAGGAATAGGTTAATTGTTGTATTCCGTGAAAATAGTATTTACAAAGGCTATTAGTATCCAATACAGGAATAAAGGTTAATCGTCCCAACCGTCGTAAGACGTAGTATGAGCAATGCGTACTTCCGGGTCGTCACCGGAAGTCTACAACTGACTTGTCGATCGGCTGCTCGGCACACTCTCCTACGTAGATGCCACCATTACTTTACATAGTAATGGAATAGTCCATTATAGCCGAATAGGTGCGGGCGTCCCAACACACACACACACACACACACACACACACACACACACACACACACACACATATATATATATATAAACATACATACATACATACATGCATACTCACACACACACACACACACATATATATATATATATATATATATATATTATCATTTAACACATGTTCAAATTGCAATCTACTACAAAGTGTACATTATGTTTCGACATTGAAGGGACAATGTCTCATCAGGTAGTAAATGCTATTTTTTGAAGGGAGATGCAAAATTCCTTTCCTTATATTGGTAAATTTTTGTGTGCGTGGTAAAATGGGTAGGGAAAGTGAGAAACCAAGAAAGTGGGGTTGTAAAAGAGACCCTAAGGGAATAAAGAACAACAAGAGGAAAACGGAAGAGAAAGAGAAAAAACTAAAATAGACATTGTAAAGTGATCAAAGAAAGACACCAGGTTTAAAAGTAGGAAGTATATGATATATATATATATATATATATATATATATATATATATATATATATCATATACAACCCACTGTTGACCAGGCGTTTGAGTTTAACAAATAGGAAGAAGGAAGAAATTGCACAGATGAGAGAGGTTGAGCGAAGAAAAGAGAGGAGCGAGAGAAAACATAACCGGCGAAGTGGTAGGGTTTGGTCTTTTTTTTTGACACTCTGGACTAGAATTGGTAATAAATATACAGTACTGTGCAAAAGTATTAGGACAAGATCTATTTTATCTTTTATGAGGCATACAGACAGAAAATAAACAATTTTATTAATTTTATTTGATTTACACAAAATGCTTTAACAAGAAAAATACTTGTTACAAAATAAATTTAATATTTAGTATAAAAGCCTTTTGCTTTGATCACAGCCTTCATTCTGTCAGGCATTGACATCACAAGCTTCTTCAATGTATCTAATGGTATCTCCCACCAAGCAGCTTGTATTTGTTCCCAAAACATGTCTTGCAAAGTAACATTAGATTTATCAATTTTTTATCCAAAATATGCCATTGATGTTCAATAGAGTAGTTTCAAAATAAATTGTTTACTAGTAAATAGAAAAAAATTAATATAACTTTTTAAATACATTTCTTTTACAACTAGTTTTAAATAATCAGTATTTATTAGCAATTTACTTGGCTTTTCACCTTGTATTTGAATTTCAGTGATGTTAAGAAAGGGGTGATTTTAAACTTTATTTTGATACCTCATAAAAGGTAAAACAGATCCTGTCCTGATACTTTTGCACATTATTATATACACACACACCCACACACAGATATATATATATATATATAACTGGTTGTGGGTATATATATATGCTCACTACCATATATATATATATATATATATATATATATATAATTGGTAGTGGATATATATATATATTCAGCCATTTTTTCTTCTTTGGCAGCGTTTATCCTGCAGTTAGTTGTGAGAGTAACACTTTGTCAAACCTTGATGCAAGAGCCAGTTATAAGACAGAAAAAAGAGATTTATTTCGTCGAAACACTGTACACGTCATTGATAAATAGAAACTCATGTACATAACAAAGAACTGAAAATGAAACCCAAATCCATAGTATTAGCTCCTCTCGGGGAATTAGGATTCTCACTGCCACGCACACAAACGTATATATATATATATATATATATATATATATATATATATATATATATATGCGCGTGAGTGTGGGCGCAAGTAACGGCGGTATATATATATATATATATATATATATATATACTGGCGTTCATAATTATTAGACCACCTCAGTTTTTTAATATATATATATATATATATATATATATATGTATATATCTGAGTGTGTGTGTGTGTGTGTGTGTGTGTGTGTGTGATTGTGTGTGTGTGATAAGACGTCAATATTTTTCAGTTGAGCTAATGAATATTTATGAGCGTTTTACAATTTTCTAGGAACATTTTTTTTATATATAAACTCTTTCAAACAAAATACATCTTTTATTGGCCTTGATAATATCCGCTAGTGGTCAAAACGCGTCGGCTAAAAGTAAATAGATATTTCCTGTTGTATTTTTCTTTTATTCATATTACAGGTCATATCTGAGACTATATATGTGTGCGTATGTGTGCGTGTGTGTGTGTGTGTGTGTGTGTGTGTGTGTGTGTGTGTGTGTGTGTGTGTGTGTGTGTGTGTGTGTGTGTGTGTGTTTGAACCAACGCGTTTTTACCAACAAACATCAGAATATAGGAACAAAAATGATGATCTCTAATGCTTTCGTCATTTCCAATTTGCAATATGATTGCTAAACCTGGACACTATTTCGTCTTGATATCCAAAAATTATAAAGCTTCACCAGTCAAATCTTCAATCTTGGATATCAAATTAAATTACTATGTAACCAACACCAAGTTGCTTGAAAGAGCAAACAGTCAAAGCGACGAGTCGCATATTATTAAATGCCGTCTTCGATGTTCAGGATATGTATCTAGAATGGAAGGGTTAGGTTTCCACGGCAAATTCTATACACTGCGCTCACTTCAGAGAAAAGACCACGGGGTTGCTCTCTTCGAAGATACAAGGACCAGCTTAAAAGAACACTGAAAGCCATGGGACTCAATTCTAAGTCTTTTGAAACACATGCACAAGTCGCTAACATCTTGCCGTGTTCCATCACCTTTCGGAACCCAAAAACACGTAGAAGAAACCAGAGGAGAAATCTAAGAAGTCAAACGGCAAGAGAATAAGACTCGACAAAATCGACTCCGTCCTTCCACGACATTATCGGCTCTTCCATTCAGGAATTGGTCTACTTACTCATCGAAACCATCATCATAAAGGAAGCAATCAGAAAAAAAGGAATCAAAATTCTTAGATACAAGATAAAGTCGACGATATATATATATATATATATATATATATATATATATATATATTGTAATGGTTGTTACAATATATATATATATATATATATATATATATATATATATATATATATATTGTAATGGTTGTTACAATGATTTATAAATTCATAATATCACTACACAAAAATTTTCGCGTCCAAAGCGGTATCTCATCTCTATGACGACAAACGTACGACGGTTTTCTCTTTTCCAATCTTTTCACACTTTTCCTTTTCCTTTTTTATTTTTATTTTTATTATTATTTTTTCAATTGGAGTAGATAGACTGATCTATCGCCCGGTTCACACGCCACCCACATCTATTGAACAGGTGAAGAGGCTCATCCCTTGTTTCCTGTTTAGGATGCGGTTTCCGGTTTTCTCTTTTCCAATCTTTTCACTCTTTTCCTTTTTTATTTTTATTTTTATTTTTTTATTTTTTTTTTTCAATTGGAGTAGATAGACTAAACTATCACCCGGTTCACACTCCACCCACGTTTATTGAACAGGTGAAGAGGCTCATCCCTTGTTCCCTGTTTAGGGTGTGGTTTCCGGCTTTCTCTTTTCAAATCTTTTCACTTTTCTTCTTTTTTTTTTCAATTGGAGTAGATAGACTAAACTATCGCCCGGTTCACACTCCACCCACATTTATTGAACAGGTGAAGAGGCTCATCCCTTGTTTCCTGTTTAGGGTGTGGTTTCCGGCTTTCTCTTTTCCATTCTTTTTACCCTTGCGTTCCCGCCTTGCTTGGGGTGATATGATTAAAAAAAAAAAAAAAAAAGATCATACTAAACTCCCACCTCACATCCACTTACCTCGTTTTCATTAACAGCGGCGCCACTCCAATCACGTATAGATAGCAGTAAAATAAACAAAAAATGTCTACCCTCCCTTAAAAAAACCCATAAATCCCAATATAAGAACTACCCAAACAAAATAAATAAGGAATCTGTCTTAAACGACGCTACCTCTCCTAACCCAAGGCTTTATCTCTAGGGCTACAATACGGCCGACAAAATCAAATTAAACTCCCACCTCACATTCATTTAAACATTATATCACCATAAATAAATGGTTTTCATTTCATTTCAACTTATCACCCGATGAGAAGCGCACATAGCAGCTTCGAAACGCGAAAATTTTTGTGTAGTGATACTATGAATTTATTAACCATTGTAACAACCATTACAATATAACGCTCTACGTTGTATTGAGCACTCTTTATAAAAGTAAATGCATGAACAGTAGGTAAAAAACCTACGTGTTCTATAACTTTGTTACAATACATATATATATATACATATATTGGTTTTACCACAACCACGCTCTCCCGTAGACTTACATGTCATCTTTCTGATTAGAGTACTATTAAACAACATTTCTCTGAAAAACATAAACATGTCGGTAATATCAGACAGATTTTGGTCAACAATACGGTGATCCTTACTCATACACACAGTAAGAGGAACCTGCAGATATTGGAGGCCATGTACATCAAATCAAAACAACCAACACTCAATAAAATCAACTTTAAATTACATTGCATTTGACTACATGGTTTTGTTGTCATTTCGCGCTATCCCGCGGTGTGACGTCATAAAACCGCATCGCAAACTTAAGAACTGCGTTTATTATTTTTGGTAACTATTGCCGTTGCCAAGCGGAGTTTTATGTCAACACAAAATAATATCGTCGGTGATGGTGGATTTTATAATATTTCAGTTTAGACAACCTCTCTGAAGATGGCTCATGTGAGCCGAAAGCTTAGAAGAAAACCAATAAATAATTATCCAAATGTTGGAGAATTTTTGTCTTTATTTTCAACTGAAATTAAAGCAAAAATACGACGTTTAGAACGGCTCATGAATAAACATAATAGACATTCATTGTCTCTTATATTTAATAGCATATGTCTAGAAAATTACTTGCTGCCTCGATATACTATATATATATATATATATATATATATATAATTTACTTTTTGGTCATAATTAAATGAGACCAGTACAAAATTGTATGAAAAAACTGTTCAATACAGTTATATTGTAAAACTGTTGTATATTTTTCATTTGGAAATGAGTTTTTTTCTCAATCTAGGGTTCAACCTTTCGCTATCTTCAGTTGATTTAGACTGATTTTTACTGTTTTTCGAACGCACGAACTGAAATCTTTTACGAACGCGCGACTGGAATTTTCAAACAACCGAAAATTTTTCAAAATTAGGAAGAAGTTATTTAAGGATCTTAGAACACTTCCATCCATGTTTTTGCACGATCCTAGTAAGTATTTATTGGTCTCATTACATCTAAAAATAATTTCTGATCTTTCGTTTAGTAAATTTTTCCTTGTGAGAACAACATAATAGATCATTTTTGGATAACTTGGGGTATAGTAAAAATAGTCAAACCATACAAAGGTGGCAGCGTATGCAGATTGTGTCAAGAGAAAATGGTCTGAAGTAGACCCCTTCACTAAATTACTAAAAAAACAGCATAGTATGAATGAAAAGGCCCCAAACTTTATGAAAAAAATGTTTGCATTGTTATTAAGAGGAAAGATCAAAGTAATTTTTAATTATTTTTTACATTTTTTAATCCCTTCTAACATGTTCAAAATTATGGCAGAAAATCTTGTTTTGATTTGAGTTAGCGGGTAACCAAAACGTTATGAGATTATACAATGGAAAACGCAATATTACATCACTCACTTTTTTTTCCAGTGACAAAAACATTAATTGAGAAATTCTCGCAAAAATCAAATAACTGTCGGATTTTAATTAAACTTTCAGTACACATTCACAAATGAATGAAATTATTTTTGAAATTATTATTTTTAAAAAATCTTGATAAAATACATCTGTTACCCCACCTTAACTTAAATCCATGAAATTTAAATAAATTTTATTTTGTTGTTGTGAATGGTTTTATTAGCTAAACGCAGGAGATTTTGGGGAATATAAATAATCTATTTATTTTTTTTTTTAAATTTGGTCTCTGTTTCAGAAAATCTGATCTGAATAGTAAAATAAAAAATGCAATAACTCTCTGATATTATTTAATTTGATAAGCTTTTAAATGTTTGAATAACTAATAAAAATTAAGGGCATTATAACGTGAAGAAAAAATTTTCGATTACTATTGAAATTTTCAAAGAAATTCTTTCATTTTTTTTTTAAACTATGATAATTTATAAAGTTTCAAAAATATTTTAAAAATATTCCAAAGATTTGTTGCGGTTAGATTTTTAAATTAATAATCGAAGATACAAATTGTTTGGCCTTCATATTTTTAAAATAATTTAATTTTTTTTTTATATGGCAATTTCTGTGTGCAAATTAAAAGGTTGGAGTTTCCTCTCCTTACCCGAAAAAACTTTGTAACATTTTTTCACTTGTGAACGCCATACACTTTTATCTTCTCAATCAAGAACCTGTCAACACGTTTATATATATATATGGCGGATAGATAAAAAAAAGTTCAACTCTTTGATTAGGAAATAGCTTTATTATAAATTTCACGCTATAAATAAGTAATACTTGCGTTAATCGTATTAATTTCACATAAAATTAGTTATTTTTTCCAAAAATAATATCCCAAAAAGATATATATGTTATTTTTTAAAGATTTTTAAAACCGAGACTTAACTCTTACTTACAAATGTGTCGATCGCTCAAAAATGTCGGTAAAATTTAAAAATTGGAAAACAAAAATTCTGAAACTTTTATATTCCAATCAATATACATTCTGTTTGAAATAAACCAGAGTATTTTGCTTACTGGAAATAGTAAATTTAATCATTTAGCTTTCAATTAAAACTAAAATAAAAATTTCAAGAAAACCTTATTCATTTTTAAAAATTCATTTTAAAAGTTAAATATCGAAAATGAGTGAAGGTACCTAGCCTGAAGATATCGAAATGATGAAACCTAGGTTGTGGAAAAATAATTTCCAAATCTTTTACATATATATATATATATATATATATATATATATATATATATATACGTGTGTGTGTGTTTGTGTGTGTGTGTGTTTCAGATTGGATAATCCCGTACATGATAATAGAATGACGTAAGAAATGCTCTGTAACTTTTACATGTGATATTATTATCCATTTCTGTATGTTCCCAAGTACTTTAGATCTCATTCTGAGATCATCTCCAGGGGGTCTAAGTTGAGGTAACAAAAAAAAATAACCTCAAAACTGTGGTGCTAAAACTTACAGTAAATGAATAAATCTCATTCTATGATCACAGAAATAATGTATACGTCCAACGGGACGCAATTTCAATGGGTTCAGTTCTAGCTCCAACCTTCAGCAAACTTCTACATGGCCAACATACAAAGTAATATATTTAGCACCACTAAAAAACCCTCCATCGACTTACGGTATGTAGATGATATTCTTATATAACTTAAAAACAGAAGAAATAATAGAACTCTAAAAAAATCTTTTTAATACAATCGTTTGCTACCTCTCAATATAAAAAAAAAACAATAAAAACTCTTGCACTCTCAAGTATCCTCGAATCAATTTTCATTAACAAACTTAAACCGTCAATTAATAGAATCAGCTATGAATACTGTAGTAATGTTCTAAAATGTTTGTAAAAAGAACAGTTTGTTCATCCTTTAAGATGTACATAACCATGATATTAGAACATAAAAAATCCATTTTGGATAATTTTCACGTTCTGATAAACGCTAAGCAATTTGACAACTGTTACATTTGAAGTCAGGAGAAAATTTACTGTAATTTTTAGCAACAGAGTTTTGCAGTTATTTTTGTTACCACAACTCAGAATCCCTGAAGATGATCTCGGAAGGAGATTGAAAGTGCTTTTTGTTTATTATTCAGTAACGCGTGGGTCAGTGCTGTCAAAAATGACGACAAAATATTTATATCAATATACCGTCTAAAATGACTAAAATGACGGGAAAATATATTGATGTATCTACAACTGAATATCTTACATTAAGACAAAAGAAAAAACAATCCAAAACCCTGAGTGTGAGAAGAGGGAAATATATATATATATATATATATATATATATATATATATTAATGCAGGTTTCATTGAATAATATAGACAAGTTTTGTCTATTAATTTTGTGTAGGATACGTTCATACAACAAAAAATCACAGTAATTGTTGATTTTTTTATCGAGTCTAAGCTTTCGGCTCACATAAGCCATTATCAAAGAGTAAATATTAACACACAGTAAACATAGAACATGTAAGTTATTAACAATAAAGAGAATTGAATTGAAAATATAAGTCCATCCCTACCGTGGCGGATGGCCGAAGACAGTCACAAAATAGTGGCGTTGTGGTCCCTGGTCTGATTACAGGCATTTGAGTACGTTATTGGAAATATCAAAATTGATTGTATTCAAACCAGGTTTAAATTGTTTAATGTAGATTGCTTCGAGGATTTTTAGTTTCTGTTTATTATTTTCTTGTTTAAGTATGTACGTGTTATCAATGAGCGTTTTTCTCAGAAGTGTGCGTTGATAACCGTGTTGTTTTAAATGACGGAATATATTTGACTTTTCATTTAAGTGCAACGTCAGACGCCGTGAGAGCGAATTTGTAGTGTGGCCAATGTATATGGTTAAATAAGATAAAGACAAGAGGAAAACTGTATTTTAAATCGCCTACCCGTTTCGTATGGATGGACTTTATCAAGTCTTTATGAAAAAGTTTCAAAGAAAACGGTTGAATTCCCTTCATTTTAACATCTCGTGACTTTGCACTACACATGAAGAAATTCTAACTGAAATATTTTGTTAATCATTTTAAATGATTTGTGAGCGTCTTTGTAGTTGCCAACACTGTTTCTTTATAGATACGTAATTTAGAATAAAGCTCATTTCGTCTTTTTGCCTTGATAAAGTCCATCATAGGACGAAACGCGTAGGCGATTTAAAATACAGTTTTCCTCTTGTCTTTGTTTTATTTAACCATTCTGTCCTTAATCTCAGATTATAACTGAGTATATTTTTACATATATATATATATATATATATATATATATATTAGTTATCCACATATATATATATATATATATATATATATATATATATATATATTAGTTATCCACATACAAGCATGTTTCGCTGTATCACAGCTATTCAGTGTGGCTAGAAACATCCACTTGCTTCTGGCCGGGATCGATACTCGACTGATTTGGTGTCAGTCGGGGTCGCTACTCCCTAAGACATCGACGCATGGAATCAGAGAAGGACATTTTAACGTGGTGTATATAATCAGTGTATACCGACGCCAGTCACTGAAAAAATTCAATTAATTTCTGAAGAGTAACGCATATATCGCTGAAATGTAATTTGTTTTTAAATTTTTCTTCTTTAGAGAGCTCAATCGTAATGAGAGCATAATATATTAGTCATCCACATACAAGCATGTTTCACTGAGTCACAGCTCATCAGAGTGGCTAGACACATCCACTTACTTCTGGCCGGGATCAAAACTCGACCGATTTGGTGTCAGTCGAGGTCGCTAACCCGTAAGCCATAGGCGCATGGAATCAGAGAAGGGAAATTTTAACGTGTTGTATATAAGCAGTGTATACACACGCCAGTCACCGATTCGAATTGAAGCAGCAAATTTTCTTTCAAGCATGTCAGATTAAATAAATTGCAAACTTTGTGTCGGCTTATTATCCCAAAAATATTCAGAAGCTTCTATCCTCAGGTTCACATGCAAACTTAACAACGTTAACAAAATCCCTATCGTTGACATTTTGATATACACAAACAATAACACATTCACTACCTCCCCATATAAAAAATCAATTCACAAAAACTCTTGCACTCTCAAGTATAAGAGTGAATGTCCTAACCACTATAATATAGCATTTATACACAATTGAATAAATTGAGCACAAATTAACTCCCAAAAAAAAAATTAAAATTAAAAGATTAAATCATGTCTAAAATTTATTTTGAGCGTCGTAAATCGTGTCATCTTTCTTTTTAAAACCGAATGCATGGTCATCAGTAAAAAGGGCAGCCCAATATGCCAAATACAGGTCGGAGATACTAGAATCAAACAGGTACAAAAATTTAAATACCTGGGAAGTGTTCTAACACAAGACGGAAAGTGCGACACAGAGATCCGAAGGCGAATTGGCATGGCGAAGGAAGCATTCCAGAAGTTGAGTACAGTATTAAGAAACAGGAGTTTTTCGCTAGAAACAAGGAAGAGAGTACTGGCTTGCTATGTGTTGTCCGTTCTTCAATATGGCAGTGAATGCTGGAAAATATCATCAAAGATGAAGGAGAGACTTGAAGCAATTGAAATGTGGTTCTACAGAAGGATGTGCGAATATCATGGATCGACCATGTGAGCAATGATGAGGTCCTAGAAATGAGGGAAACAAAAAGGAAATTATTACTGAGCATCAGGACGAGACAGCTAAAGTTCCTGGGAAATGCAATGAGGATGGGTGGGGGGCTTAGACAGCCTGATACTAACAGGCCACATAGAGGGAAAAATAGACAGGGGAAAGCAGCGGATAACATATTTAAAGGGCCTGAGCAGGTGGATGACAGAGCGGCGGTTGCGTGGAGTAACAGGAGAAAGCGTGCTAAAAGCCACCAAGGACAGGGAGACGCGGAAAGCCATGATCGCCTACGTCCTGAAAGGACAAAGCAAATGGAAAAAGAATATATATGCCAACTGTTTATAAGAAATTATATTGTGGGTATAAAATGGGGGATCAATTCTACATTATAATCAATATATAAACTGATCCCTCATTTTGTGGCTACGCTAGTTTCTATACATTTATATTCTAGATTTATGGGCTTGAGCTATTGGATGATAGAACGGGGGTTGCATGGTGTAACAGGAGAAAGTATGCTAAGAGCCACCAGGGATAGGGAGACGTGGAAAGCCATGATCGCCTATGTCCTGAAGAGACAGGGCACATAGAAGACGAAGTCGTAGGGGTACTACATATTCTGCAGCCCCTGCAGAATTAGTGCATCTTTGGACAGCGCACCGAGTCTATTCTACTGTTTATCATCAGTGGAAGTGTAATTTATTGCCTTGAACGGTGAGGTAATTTACAGGTACATCCAACCGCGGGTGAAGTCAATAAAAAACAAGGGTGTTTGGCAGATACACCCGGCCGTAGATGATATCAGCAAGTGCAGCAAAAAAAAAAAAAAAAATGAAGAAAAAAGCGACAACCGGCTTGAAAAAAATGGACCGCCCATAGGGGGGATTGACAAAAACAACTGGCCGTGGATGATGTCAACAAGGCTAAAAACAAAAATGTGTGGGAGATTTAAGACAATATAAAGTCTAGAATTTTTGGATGAATACAGAGACTGGTTTACCACTCCCGACGGCCCCTTCGTGTGCGCGATTCTCTACAGCTACTCTCTACAAGCGTCACCGACAAAGAATAAAAAATAAAACATTTTATTTTTATATATTTGTCCAGATTTATCGGCAGTATATAACACTGAGTGGAGGAGATGGATTCATACCTTTTCCAAGGGTATTAGCGCGTAAGTGAATGGAATAAATTCGACTGGAATTCGAACTCGGCCCTAAGAGAGGCTCTCCATTACTACACCGTACTTTAAGGGATTTGACATTGGCAGCAGCAAAATAGGAACGCCGGAATTGCATTAACACGTTTTCATAAACAGGCTACACATTCTTGATATCGGCTGTAGTGAGAGTCGGGAGTAATCGGATAAAAAAATTAATGAACTGTGGAAAGTCTGTCAATTTTTACTCCAACATCAAACTTCTAAGACTTAAGCTGTAAAACATAGAAAAAAAATTAGACGAACACACCTTATCGATGTTGTTTAACGTAGCTTGATTAAAAAAATTCTCTTCTTGCCTAAATACACTGATAGAAAAGGAGTACACAACTGTTTCCACATCATCGGCTGATTATTTAAAGCGTGAGACTACCAATCAATACGATTTCAGTTGGTTGTTTAGATTTATGGCAAATCAACACCTCGGCGGGTCATTTATTGCCAACTAAAATTTATTTATTGCTGGTAATACCTTTTTCTTTCAACAATTTATAATTATTTTTATATAAGTTTTTGTGTCTAGTAATATATTTTTCTTTTCGTGTATCAAGATTCATTGGGATTTGTTTTTAAGGGCAGGGTCCCCAAGTTCTTCTTCTTCTTCTTCTATGTGCCCTGTCCCTTCAGGACGTAGGCGATCATGGATCTCCACGTCACCCTATTCCTTGTGGCTCTTAGTATGTTTGCTCCTGTTGCTCCTGGCAACCCCCGTTCCGTCATCCACCTGATCAGACTCTGCAGATATGTTATCCGCTGCCTTCCTCTGTCTCTCCTTCCTTCTATCTGACCAGTCAGTATCAGGTTCTCCAGGCTCTCCTTCCTTATTGCATGTCCCAGGAACTTCAGTTGTCTCTTCCTGATGCTCAGCATCAATTTCCTTTTTGTTGCCATTCTTTCTAACACTTCGTCGTTGCTTGTATGCTCAGTCCACGATATCCGTAGCATCCTTCTGTAGAACCACATTTCGGCCGCTTCCAGTTTTTTCCTCATTTTCGATGATATTGTCCAACATTCACAGCCGTACTGAAGAACTGACATCACGTAGCAGTCTAGCACTCTTTTCTTCGTTTCTATTGAGATCTTCCTGTGTGTTAGTATTTTGCTCATCTTCTGGAACGCGTCCTTTGCCATGCCAATTCGCCTTCGGATCTCCGTGTCGCACTTTCCATCTCCTGTTAGAACACTTCCTAGGTACTTAAATTCTTGGACTTGTTTGATTCTGTTATCCCTCACCTGTATTTGGCATTTTGGGTTGTATCTTTTGCTGATGACCATGCACTCAGTTTTCTTAAAGTTTAATTGTAGTCCCTTCTTGTCACTCTCCACTGCTACTTTCTGTATGAGATCTTGCAGTTTCCTTTCCGTGTCCGCAATCAGTACTGTATCGTCCGCGTATCTTATGTTGTTCAGGTTGTGGCCTCCAATAATAAATCCTGGTGTGTCATCTAGGGTCCTCAAAATATTCTCGCTGTATAGGTTGAACAAATCCGGTGAAAAGACACATCCTTGTCTTACGCCTTTTTCTATCTTTGTGTATCTACTGAGGTCGTTACCTGTCCGTATGCAGGCCGTTTGCTGCCAGTAGAGATTCTTGATTATTCTTATATCTTTGCCGAAAATGTCGAGGTTGCCTATCATTTCCATCAATTTTTTGTGTCGTATTTTGTCGAATGCTTTCGCGTAATCAATGAAGCATAGGTACAAGTCTTTCTTCATTTGTAATGCCCTTTCAGAGAGCAACCTAATCATGAATATGGCGTTCCTTGTTCCAGTGTCTTTGACGAACCCGCACTGTTCCTGCCCTATCTCTGGCCTGATTCTGCTTCTCGCTCTATTCATCAGGATTCTGACAATCAGTTTTGTGATGTGACTCATTAAGCTGATAGTTCTGTGTAGTTCACACTCGTTTGCACCTGGTTTCTTCGGTAGTGCTATAAATATCGACTTGCATAGGTCGTCTGGTATTCTGGAGGGAAGGGACGGATTAATACATTTTCCAAGGATACCAGTGCTTAAGTGAATGCAGGGTATTCAAATGGAATTCGAACTCGGCTTACCGATTTTTCTTTCCGAGCCGATATCCACTGCACCACAACGCACATCCGTCGCTAAACGCTTACAGCACCTGGTATTCCCAAGCGTATTGACTAACGTTGAGCCTGCTCAGTACTTAGATGGGTGACTAAGTACTGAGCAGGCTCAACGTTAGTCAATATGCAGTGTTGCTTCTCTTTTTATACTCATTATAGGTACAGAAATATCAAATAAACAAACACACACACAAGCACACACACACACACATATATATATATATATATATATATATATATATGCATATATCTCTGTTATAGTAAAGACTGTTGAACCGATTTTCTTGAAAATTTACACAGTTGTACTATAAGCGTCTGCAAGTGTTTTAAGCTAGGCTTTGTGCCGAGGTACCCCAGATAAATATCGAAAATCGATAATCAAAAAAATCGCATTATGGAATGAGTGGTCCGATTTTAATCAAATTTCATACACTCATAGACAAAGACATAAGAAACGATATTCAGAAGTTTCAAGGTTGCAGTTCTTACAATAGTGCAGGAAATCGATAATATATATATATATATATATATATATATGTAAAAAGCAGGATGTTTGTGTGTGTGTGTCTGTTTATCTACCTGTATGTCTGTATTTTTTTTCAGCCCTTTTATCTTAGTTTTTGCTTCGGGTTTGGTGCTAAGTAGGTATAATTGTAGTTCTTAGTCTCAGCCATGATACCATTTTTTTTTCTTTTTTAATCATATCACCCCAAGCAAGGCGATAACGCCACTGATGCGCAGGGGGCTACGTAAGAGTAAAAAGAATGGAAAAGAGAAAGCCGGAAACCACATCCTAAACAGGGAACAAGGGATGGGCCTCTTCACCTGTTCAATAGACGTGGGTGGAGTGTGAACCGGGCGATAGTTTAGTCTATCTACTCCAATTGAAAAAAAATAAAAGTGAGTGAAAAGATTGGAAAAGAGAAAACCGGAAACCGCATCCTAAACAGGAAACAAGAGATGAGCCTCTTCACCTGTTCAATAGATGTGGGTGGAGTGTGAACCGTGCGATAGTTTAGTCCATCCGCTCCAATTGAAAAAAAAAGAGAAAACGTTGTTGAATTGCTAAGTTTTAACTTGGTTAAAGTCCAGGCAATGAAATTTCTAAGAAA
>JBBBDQ010000967.1:2052500-2195000 GCA_037127315.1 Ascarosepion bandense
GGGTACTGTATTGCTATGTGATGTCGGTTCTTCAATATGGCAGTGTATGTTGGACAATATTATCAAAGATGAAGGGAAAACTTGAAGCAACTGAAATGTCGTTCTACAGAAACTTATTGGATATAAAGTGGGGGATCAATTCCATATTACAATCAATATATAAACTGATCCCTCACTTTGTGACTACAAGAGCTTCTATACATTTATGTTCCTGAGATCCAAAAGCACAAGGATGCATTCCAGGAGCTGAGTAGAGTATTAAGAAACAGGACAATTTCGCTAGAAACAAGGAGGAGAGTACTGGATTGTTATGTGATGTCGGTTCTTCAATATGGCAGTGAATGTTGGACAATATCTTCGAAGATGAAGGAAAAACTTGAAGCTGCTGAAATGTGGTTCTACAGAAGGATGCTGCGGGTATCATGGACCGAGCATGTGAGCAATGACGAGGTTTTGGAAAGAATGGAGACGAAAAGGAAATTAATACTGAGCATCAGGAAGAGACAACTAAAGTTCCTGGTACATGCAATGAGGAAGGAGGGCTTGGAGAACCTGTTACTAACAGGCCAGATAGAGGGAAAAAGAGACAGAGCAAAGCAGCGGATAACATATCTGAAGGACCTGATGAGGTGGATGACGGAACGAGGGTTGCATGAAGGACAAGGAGATGTGGAAAGCCATGATCGCCTACGTCCTGAAAGAACATGGCACATAAAAGAAGAACCCGGTATTTTATATGACCCTGTAACGGGTGTGCACTTTGGTGCAGTAGATTTTGGCTTAGAACAAGTGTATCACATCGGCCGTACTGGATCGCTGCCCCGGCCCGGTAACTGCTTCGATAATGATGACCGGAACCTGAGTGGGTTGATACTGTTGAAACGGCACTGGTTATGACGACGCTTTCGGGCTGCTAGTCGTGATGATCTCGTCACAGTAGCTGGTCCTCAAGATGTCTATTACAACGATGAAGCTCTCTGCCCACGCTGTGTTCTTTTGATCTCAGAAAGTCACGTTGAAAAACGTGGTAGCCGTCTCACTACCATATCAAACCAGACCGGACACTTATTTTAAAAAATAAATAAATACGGTACCAAAAAAAAAAAATAAATAAATAAATAAATGAATAAATTCGAAGACGCCTGGATGAGTGACGAAAGAATGTTTATATATATATATATATATATATATATAAAGCAGAATGTACACTCGATGAATTTCAAAGTTTACAACGGAAAGAAGGATTCGTTTAAAAACAATCAGATCTTTCAAATGTTCAAAATAAAAATATATAAAATAAATTAAAAAATATATATCTACGTGGAAATAGGGTTATACAAGAAATTGGAGAGACGCGTTCGAATTCCAGTTGAGTTCCTCGCATTCACTTACAAACAAACACCCTTGGGAAATGCATTAATCCGACTCTTCCCCCAGATATGGGTCAAATAACAAGACATTGTTTTTTTAGCCTTGGCTGAAAACCAGTCTACCGCAGAATGTAATCGTAAGCTACTGCCCAGTGATTCATGTCTCTTTCGAGACATGATCACCCAACCGCGTATCACTTATAGCATTTAACTGAGTGATACTCAGTCCATTTCAAACTACTGCCTGGTGATTTCTTATCAACTCATGAAGCTTTTAGTTGTGGTCGGTCATACTGCGTTGGAAAATAATTTTAAGAAAATTAATTATATAAGTTTATACTAATATCGGAACATAAAACATGTTGGTGTGACATATCAGATTATTTTAATCTCTAGTGTGCATTTGTTTGTGTCGGTATACGCGTTAAAGTTCTACTTAATCGGGTAATAATTTAAATTTTGACATCACTTCTCTGAACTTTCTCTGATGGCAGCCCGGCTATGACACCTCGTAAATTAATGTATATCAAACTGTGTTATATGAGCGAATTTTCAAATGTTTTACAGTGTTTTTCTTTTAATTTTACAAATATTTTTATGCAACCCAAAAATATGTAGCTAAGAAAAGCCGGTTTCTCCTTGACACTAAAAAAGTCACTTTCAAAAATAACTGATTTCATTTACTCAGCAATTATCCAACGTGAGAATATTTTAAAATTTAGAAAAGTATATTATCCTGTTTTTTTTTGTTTTTTTTTTTTTGTTTTTTTTGTTTTGTATTTTCAATGAGAAAAATTCAGCCGGTTCAGTCTCTCACCATTGTATACTTCTTTTACATTTGCTGATTAATATTTTCATAAGTTGAATTATTTGAACCCATCGTTTCAGTCGAAATTTATAAAATGTTTCTATTAAAGAAATTTCCCAGAAATTTCTGTGTGGCTCGTTTAAGCAATATTGACATGTAAAATCCGCAAGAAGTCTTCAAATTCCATTCAATTTGTTTTGCCTACCCTTTCATAATGCTCCTCACATAAAAGGCCTAAATCCATGTCTAACACCCCTCTCTCAGCTACGAGTCAAATAGCGGAGTTAGCTGTGGCCACTACGTTTCGGTGGCAACCAATCTAAGAGAATGAAATATCTCATTTCCAGATCGTGAAGCAAGCGACAGATGACTACTTCACTATCTTTCCTAACAGCGTATTTACAAATCTACCTTTCGCTCATTCAGTGGATGTTGCTGGCCTGATGCTTCTGCGATGTAACTAATGATTCTTGATGAAAATCAAGGAAGGATCTGCAATATTATTGTCGTTGACGCGGCACCTTGACAGCCACACCCCTGACAACCACACCCCCACCACTCTCATGTATCTTCCCTGTACCTTTTCTGTAAATGTTTTTAGTGATAATTGTTCTGATGAACGTTCATCCTTGTTACCACAACTTTAAACGTAGTACTAGCAGACTACTAGCAAGATCTAAACTTATTTATAAATGGAACTTTGTGTGTGTGTGTGTGTGTGTGTGTGTGTCCGTGTCCGTTACTTATAGACTCCGGAACGCTTGAACCGATTTTCTTGAAAATCTACACAGTTGTACTATAAGAATCTGCGAGTGTTCTTAGCAAGGTTTTGTGTCGGGGTACCCCGGATAAATATCAAAAATCGACAATCGAAAAAGTCGGGTTATAGAAAGAATGGTCCGATTTTAATTAAATTTGATACACTCATAGACAAAGACATAAGAAATGATATTCAGAAGTTTCAAGGTTACAGTTCTTAAAATAGTGCAGAAAATCGATAATATACATATATATATATATATATATATATATATATATATATATATATATATAGACTGCAAGATGTTTGTGTGTGTTTCGTGTTTCTGTTTATCTGCCTGTATGACTGTATTTTTTTAAGCCATTTTATTTTAGTTTTTGCTTCGGGTTTGGCTCTAAGTAGGTATTATTGTAGTTCTTAGTCTCAGCCATGATACCATTTACTCGGAGGACTTATTTAAACTTCAAAATTCAGTTTACGACGAAAAAGTTTATTTGATATTGATACCAGGAAATCAAAATTTGACTTACTTCCATTCATTTTTCTTTCAGTCTATGGTTTCGCTTTAACTGGAACCAACTATTACATTTTAGTCTTTCGTGCCAACGTCCAAAGAGTCTGTTCGCCAGGACCATTACACCCGAGCAACGCCGGGCTATTCTGCTAGTCTCAACATAATACAGTTGAAATGGGTAAATGCATTCGTAATTTCTACGCTAACATATTTTTTATTCGCACTACTTATATGTTGAACTTTCTTCCGGCTCTTGGTCCGTTGACAAGGTTTCATAATTTTACAAACTGAATTGGCTTCATGTAACCCTAAGTTCTATTCTAACAGTTTTTTGTTTCAACCTTCTTACTTGCAGAACTCACTTTTGGCTTCTTTCTTCCCTGGCAGGGTCTCATTATTTTACTGTTGCAATAGCTAACCGTAAATTCTATGCTAACAGTTTCTTCTTTCACACTCCTCACTTGTGAAACTCTCTTCCGGCTTCTTGCTTCCCTGGCAAGTTCCCATCATTTTACAGTTCAAATGACTAGATATAACCATAAGTTCTATGCTTCTCTTGAATTTCAAGCTCATGGAACTCTCTTCGGGTTCTTCCTTTCTAGTCAACAGTGATCTTTCTCACACAATCTCTCACATTCAGTAATTCCCTCACGTGGCAGCGCATTTACTGCCTTACTTATACAGAAATAACTTTTAAAAATGCATCAATCTGTTGCTAACTCTACTGATGAGCTGTGATACAGCGAAACAGATCTGTCTGCGGATGGCTATTTACGCTCTCACATTGATAGAGCACTCTGGAAGAATTTTTTTTTATAAGCGTTTCACCCCGAGCAAGGCATGTCACTGCCACTACTGCGCAGGGGGCTACATATAGTGGAGAAAGGATGATTAAATATAGGAAATGTCAGAGGGTGGGTGATAGGCGAGTAGGGATACCGAGAATGAGGGTTGGGTAGATGAGAGTGTCCTGAGAATAATTAGGAGTTAGGGTGATAGGAGGTGTCTATTAACCCTACATTTAAACACCTGGAGATTGTAGCTGTCGGGAAAGCAGACTTGTGGAAGGGAGTTCCACAGGCGGGAAGCGCGAGAAAAGAAACATCTTATCTGTTTAACTGTAAAAGGGTGGGACCTAGTTGCTAATCTAGTATCTCGTGTAAATTCCTGCTTAGGCGGCACCAGTGCTCTAAGTTCATCGGAGCAGAAGCCATGAAAGTACTTGTAGAAGAGGCACAGGGAAGTCACATCACGCCGGTGAGAGAATGGTTGCAGCCGGTCTGCCAAGTCAGTATCAACCACGTTGCAGATCCTCCTTTGTATTTTGTCAAGAAGCCCAAGAAGAGCAGCAGGTGCACCCGACCAGATATGGCAGCAATATTCAATACACGGGCGGATGGTAGATTTGTATATGTGCAGAATAGATTCAGGTGGGAAAAACTTCCGGGCCCTGCACAGAGAACCGACTTTCATAGCGGCAGATTTGGCAATAGATTCGATATAGTCATTCCATTTGAGGTCCGCCGAAAGTGTAAGGCCAAGGAGGCGTAGTGTTTTACTCTCTGGGAGGCTAGCCTGTCCCATGCTAATGGGAGGTAGATGCGATTGTCTATGGTGGTTAGTTGATAATATATTCGTTTCAGAAGCATTTAAATTTACCAGCCATTTCCTACCCCAGGCCACTACGGATTGGAGGTCCTTTTCAAGCACGGCAGCGAGGTTCGCTTTGTCGCCCACACCTGGCTTTTGATCGATGCGAGAGTAGATTGTTGTGTCATCGGCATACATGCCAACTTGGGATCTAATGGCGTCGGGGAGATCATTAATGTACACCAGAAAGAGCGTGGGACCTAGGATAGAACCTTGAGGGACGCCCGCGTTCGTATGGTAGTTTTGGGAGGCGTGCCCATTTAATGCCACCTTGAATGTGCGGTTAGAGAGGAATGACTGGATGAGGTCAAACAGATGTCCAGTCATCCCGTAGCTCCGCAGTTTGCACAAGAGGCCAGCGTGCCAAGACTCTGTCGAACGCTTTGGAGATATCCAAAGCAACGGTTCGGGCTTCGCTATACTTTCAAGTGCCCGGTATATGTACTCGGTAATGGTCGTTAGCATATCAGCAGTAGACCCGATGAAGCGAAACCTGTACTGTTTGTCAGAGAGAAGCCTGTGGGCCGTGAGATGCTGAATCACCTCGGCGTTGATAATGGCTTCGAAAACTTTGCCAAAGATCGGAAGGAGACTATTAGGACGGTAATTGGCGGGGTCTGAGGGTTCGCCAGAATTCTGAAATATAGAAACTACACAGGAGGACTTCCAACAGGCAGGAAACAGGAAGCAGATAGGCAGAGGTTATAGAGTTTAGAGAGGACAGAGGAGAGTTCTGGGGCGCATATCTTCAGTACTATGACTGGGATTCCGTCACCGCCGCTCGCTTTGTGTGGGTCAAGTTGTGCAATTATCTTGGCGACCAGCGAGGGTGTAATGTGGACGTTATTTAGTTGAGCCTTAGTTCTGGGTTGGAAGTCGGTGTAGGTATTCCTAACGAGTCCAGTGTCGAATTGGTGGAGTATCTACGGGCAAAGCATTCAGCCTTGTCCGCTGGTGAGGTGAGAACTTCAAATTCATTGATTAGTGGGGGTATTGAAGTCTTGCTCTTGTTGAGCACGCTTTTGCAGAGTCGCCATTAATCTTTGGCGCCAAACTTAGAGGATGCTATGCGTTGCCTCATTCTGGTAGCAAACGCCCTCTTAGCTTTGTTCAGTACTTTTTTACACTTATTCCGTGCTGAGGCGAAAAGGCGCCTGTTTTGGTTCGACGAGCAGCTTCGATGGAGCCGGAAGAAATGGTTCCGGTGGGCAATGGCGGCCAAGCAAGCGGGTAAGAATCAAGGGGACGAATTTGATTTTAGTTGGAATTTCCTGGCCGGGATAAATGCATCGATGCCAGCCTTAACCCAAGAGGAGACCTCGGAGGCACAGTCTTCGACAGGAAGATCGAAGACGTTGTTCCAGGGGACGTCGCAGAGGAAGTCTCGGAACGAGTCCCAGTCTGCTCTCTGGTATCAGTATGATATTCTGCTGGTCTGGTTTTCTTGGGTAGAGTTAGCGCGGATTGAGATGTTGACGGAGACTACGGCGTGGTCAGAGTTTCCGAGGAGGCAGAGCTGCCTGGTAGTGCAGGAGTCTGGAATGGAAGTAAAGCAAAGGTCGAGTAAAGAGTACCTTACGTTAGGGTTATTAGAGAAACGCGTGGGGAAGTCCACCACTTGCGTTAGAGCTTGGGTTATTGAAAAATACATGGTGCGCATCCCAGCAAGGTCGGTGGCTGAGTTTTCAAGCCACTTGGTGTAGTGGGCGTTAAAATCGCCAAACACAAATATATGGGCAGATGGGTGAGTAGAAATGGCCCTGTCGATATTAGTAGAGATGCTATCAAGTACCGTACAGTCAGAGGAGGAGGGGGGCGCTAGAGGAAGAAGAGATAGCTAACTGAGCTTAGAAGTGAGAGACGGAAGCACATGAAGGAATGATCCAGGGATTCAAGAGATGTAACCCTGGCTAAAGGGAGTTGTTCGCTGATATATACACCAAGCCCATGCATATGGACATTGGAGTCCTTCCTGAAGAGGGGAAGGTAACCAGGAACGAACAGCTCCGAAGAGGGGATAGAAGGGTCAAGGTTAGTCTCAGATATAGCTAAGATATCGGGTGAGTTAGTTAGAAGGAATGATTCTACACTATTAAAGTTACTGCGAATACCTCGTATGTTTGTAAAGGAAACGCAGATAGGTTTGGGAGATTTATGACTAGCTGGTTTAGTCTTGCTGTTTTGTTTGTTTAATTTCATGCTGGCTTTAGTTGTGGATAGAGAGAGGTCTAGAGTAGGGTCAAATGGTCGTTAATTGCAGCAGGTGAAGGATGGTGAATGGCGCCGCTTGCAGCATAATGTGACCTCGGGGTTGCCCATAGACTTTGAAAACAGTAGCTACTCTGGCCTCTACCCATCGTTCATACAGCAATGAGTTAGAACACTCTCAAATATTGGGCGTGTATAATGATAATATACACGCTAAAAAGTCTGCCTCCTTCTACCGAGCGAGATATATATATATATATATATATATATATATATATATATATAAAAGAATTAATGACTACTAGCCGATAGGAATGTTCCTACTCTTTCAGATCAAAATTTGTATTTTGTACCTCGCGAAGTATTAAATATAAGATTCTTAAATTGTGGTAGTAGTGAGGCCTCCGTCGGTCAGATTTGACCATGGCTAGCTTCTTAGTTGTCTGCTTGATTGGAGCATCGGCGTCTGTGACTGTAGAAGCCGATGCAGGAGTGACAGTCTTTGTTTCAGAGGCTGCATTTATGTTTTGTTTCTGTTGTAGTGAAATATCCTGTCCTACCCAGGGATGTGTATAACCCGGGTTATAAAAGACCGGGACTAGAACGAACTACAGAGTGTTCGTGATTATACGAGAGTCTTCGTCATTATACGAGAGTGATCGTGATTATACGAGAGTCTTCGTCATTATACGAGAGTGTTCGTGATTATACGAGAGTGTTCGTGATTATACGAGAGTCTTCGTCATTATACGAGAGCCTTCGTCATTATACGAGAGTCTTCGTGATTATACGAGAGTCTTCGTCATTATACGAGCGTCTTCGTCATTATATGAGAGTGATCGTGATTATACGAGAGACTTCGTCATTATACGAGAGTGTTCGTGATTATACGAGAGTCTTCGTCATTATACGAGAGTCTTCGTCATTATACGAGAGTGTTCGTGATTATACGAGAGTCTTCGTCATTATACGAGAGTGTTCGTGATTATACGAGAGTCTTCGTGATTATACGAGAGTCTTCGTCATTATACGAGAGTGATCGTGATTATACGAGAGCCATCGTCATTAGACGAGTGTTATACGTCATTAGACGGAAGCATTCTTCACCAGACAGACGCATTCTTCCTATACAGAGACATTGCCTTCTTAATTGTTATTCTTGTTAACTGTTTGTTGGTGTACGTGTATTTGGTTTATTGAACTGAGGTATAATAAATCTCTATTTATATATCCTCAGTGTTAAGAGTTATTTCTTGCACTATTCTTTCTCTGTTTATCCCCTCCCGGGATACAACAGAATTGTAGATTCTGCCTTTTAAATTGTCATTTTTTTTCCATTTTCTGGTCACTCACACTTGAAAGGTCCTCTGAGAGGATCTGAAATAGAACAGCTTTTTCATCAATTAGGTTTTAATCTCCTCAACCTTCCTCTGTCCGTGACATGACAATAAACTGCAGACGGATGCATTCTTCCTATACAGAGACATTGCCTTCTTGATTGTTATTCGTGTTAACTTTTCGTTGGTGTACATATCTATGGGTTTATTGTACTGAGGTATAATAAATCTCTATTTATATATCCTCAGTGTTAAGAGTTATTTCTTGCACTATTCTTTCTCTGTTTATCCCCTCCCGGGATATGACAGTTTCTGATCTGTCGGAGCTGTCATTTTGCTTTCTGCGAACCCGCCTTTCCATGGTGACTTGCATTAGTTGCTTCTCCCTTGATTTGAGTCGTTGGGCCAAGGTTCCTCTCCATTTGAACCGGTTGACTGCTACGCCCTCCCATGACTCCGTGTTGATGCTCACAGCTTTCATATAACGTTTTATGATGTCACGATACCGAAGATGTGGCCACCCAGTGGGTCTTCTTCCAGAGGCCAGTTCTCCATACAGGAGGTCTTTTGGAATACAACCGCCTGGTATGCGGTGGACACAGCCTAGTCAGGGGAGTCTGCTCTGTTTAAGGTGTGTGACCATGGTAGGCAGACCGGCTCGAGACAGGACCTCATTTGAATAATCAGTACATACCTGTTTAAGTATATATATATATATATATATATATATATATATATATATATTCATAAAGAAAAACCCAATGCATCATCTGAGGCGGTTATAAAATATAATTTGTTTCGACGGGTGCGTTTTTGGTACTCGTCTCATTTTTTTTTTTATTCTGTGTGTTATAAAATTGAGATCACAGGTAGAACAGCGGCCAATTGTAGCGATTGGATACAAACCAACACACACACACAAACACACACACACACACACACACACACACACACATACGTACATATATATATATATATATATATATATATATATATATATATATATATATATATTCCACTTTTAAACGAGTTTCTTCGCTACCCAGGTTTTATCACGATGTCAACTTCAAGGTCTTTGTAACACAAAATAAATAATTTATATACACATTTTTGTTTTTTTGTGGCAGGTTCGAATCCTGTCGAATGACACGCAATTTCGTAACAAAATTTATCGCAAATAATCAGGCCGATAGAAATAAATACGTAAATAAATTGTTTGATTAAAAACAGAATATCTACTCAAATACGAGTCTCGATTTTTAAAATAATGTTCAAACAAATAATTTCAATACGTCGGTTGTGAAAAACATTTCGTTAATATTTGGCATTTTCAATATATATATAGTCATTCGCAGAGAGATCTGTTTCGCTGTATCACAGCTCATCAGTACGTTCAGACATCCGATTGCTTATAGGCAGGGTAGACTTTATTTTAGTAACTATCTGTATTTGAAAAAGACCCCCCATTTTTGTTTTCTTTTGTTTTATTTAAAATACTCTGTATTACGTCTACCCGTCTGCGCGCCCGAGAAAATGTTTCTAAACATATAAGGAGTGTTGACGTTTCTAGGCGTGATTTATATATATTTTTGTTTTCAACGAATATGTCGCGTATCGATGTCCGCATGTTCTAACGCTCGTTTAAAACTGTTTCCAACTTTTTGTCTGTGCCCCACCCAAACATCTGTAAAATCCTAAAGCACCCCGATGTGAAAAAAATTTCTTATTATTCAAAAATTCAACTCTTATTCCCGTGGAGAAAGCCTAAAGGCTCATTAACTTTTTCTTAAGAGCTTAAGACTGCATATATGCAGCAGAATTAATATTTAATTTTAGAATGTTACAATATTTATAAAAATCTTGTGTTACTAATATATATATATATATATATATATATATATATATATATATATATATATATATATTAGTCTATGATGATACATGTGTATATAGATGAGCTGTGATACAACGAAACGGATTTATATGTGGATGACTAATATATTATGCTCTCATTACGATTGAATTCTCTGGTGAAGAAAATTTTAAAAACAGTTTCCACTTTGGCTATAATGCGTGACTCTTCAGAAATTAATTGAGTTCTCTCGGTGACTGGCGTCTGTATACGTTAAAATTTCCCTTCTCTGACCCCATGCGCCGATGGCTTAGGTAGCAGAGACTCCGAATATACACCAAATCGGTCGAGTTTCGATCTCGGCCTAGAAGCGAGTGGTATATGTCTAGCCACACTGATGAGCTGTGATACAGAGAAACGGGCTTGTATGTGGATGACTAATATATATATATATATATAAATATATCTAGTGTATCGAGGCAGAAAATAATTTTCTAAACATATACTGTTAAATATAAGAGACAATGAATGTCTATTATGTTTAATCATGAGCCGTTCTAAACGTCGTATTTTGGTTTTAATTTCAGTTGAAAATAAAGACAAAAATTCTCCAACATTTGGATATTTTTTTATTAATTTGGTTCTAAGCTTTCAGAGAGGATACAAAGACGTTAACATCAGGATCATAAATAACACAAGAAATCATGTTTAATCATAATATGTTATGGCCGTAACACATTACATTGCATTTAAATACGTGGTTCTGTTGTCAATTCGCGCTATCACGCGGTGTGACGTCATAGACCCGCATTGCAAATTTGCGAACTGCGTTTGTTATTTTTGCTAGCGGAGTTTTATGTCAACACAAAATAAAATCGTCTATGATGGTGGATGTTATTGTGTTACCGTCTAAATAACCTCTCTGAAGATGGCTCATGTGAGCCGAAAGCTTAGAACCAAAGTAATAAAAAAATATGCAAATTCATATTTATTTATAAATGGAACTTTGTGTGTGTGTATGTGTGTGTGTGTCTGTGTGTGTCCGTTACCTATAGACTCCGAAACGCTGAACCGATTTTCTTGAAAATTTACACAGTTGTACTATAGGCATCTGCGAGTGTTCTTAGCTAGGTTTTGTGTCGAGGTACCCCCGATAAATATTGAAAATCGATAATCGAAAAAATCGGGTTATAGAAGGAGTGGTCCAATTTTAATCAAATTTGAGACACTCATAGACAAAGACATAAGAAACTATATTCAGAAGTTTCAAGGTTTCACTTCCTACAATAGTGCAGAAAATTTTATATCGATACCAGGAAATCAAAATTTGATTTACATCCATTCATTTTTCTTTCAGTCTACGGTTTCGCTTTAACTGGAAACAACTATTGCTTTTTAGTCTTTCGTGCCAACGTCTAAAGAGTCTGAGCTCCAGGACCATGGATTAGTTTTAAAGCTTTCATTACACCCGAGCAACGCCGGGCTATACTGCTAGTATATATATATATATATATATA
This sequence comes from Ascarosepion bandense, assembly GCA_037127315.1. Classification (NCBI taxonomy): domain Eukaryota; kingdom Metazoa; phylum Mollusca; class Cephalopoda; order Sepiida; family Sepiidae; genus Ascarosepion; species Ascarosepion bandense. Next base: position 2,064,517 of record JBBBDQ010000967.1, read on the forward strand.
TATATATATATATATATATACTAGGTGCGATTAGCAAATTGACGCAATTATTTTATTATTTCAAATATTATTTAGGCTGAATCTGAGCTCCAGGACCATGGATTAGTTTTAAAGATTTCATTACACTCGAGCAACGCCGGGCTATACTGCTAGTATATATATATATATATATATATATATATATATACTAGGTGCGATTAGTAAATTGACGCAATTATTTTATTATTTCAAATATTATTTAGGCTGAATCTGAGCTCCAGGACCATGGATTAGTTTTAAAACTTTCATTACACTCGAGCAACGCCGGGCTATACTGCTAGTATCTATATATGCAGTACATACCTAATTACATATGTACATACATACATACGCACTAAAATTTCTTTGTGCCCAAATAAACAGTTAATAACTTCTTCTCAAATTGTCCCCTTATAATGTGTACGCCCCACCCTAACCCTAACGCCCCACCGGTTTAAGACTTTCTCAAGGAAAATCTCGTCAACAACCACACCTATCAACATTAACTGGAACACTGTCTAAAATTTCGAAAATTAAAAATATGTATCTTCACATGGAAAATTCTACAAATCACGGTCTCGATAGTGTCAGGTGATTTCAGGTGAGAAAGTGGCTGGAGTCGAGCAGCCAAGTCGGTACCTATCACATTACTGATTCTCCCTTTGGAACCTGTCATGATTAATGAGATGAACAAGATTTTTTTTTAAAAATCTCAATTTCTCCGTAAATTCTATGACGACTTTCTCTATTTTAGGAAAGAATTCGGGATATGTTGTATTTATCACGAATTAAGAAATTATGGAAATAAAAAGGTAATCTTCAGGGTCCTCACACATACATTGGTATCTCAAATGGATTCAACACAGTTAAAGTATTTATGAACATTATATTAACTCTCGTTATTTTATGAAATTTAAACTTCTAACCGAATTTTTTTTCCTATCTGTACGGAAACGCAATTTTAGCATCTCCAAGAATTTTCTTACATCTCTAGGAGAAGACTGTAGAGCTGCTTTGTCGACTTTACAGCAGCATATGACCACATCAATAAAAACACTCTTCCAAGATTCAAATCAACTGCTCGGATATAATAGAATAAATACATCGATCTACAGAATCTTACATGTCTGACGAAGATCCCAATACAAACAGTTGAAACCTCACTGAGTCAATTGTTTTTTTAATCATTTCACCCCAAACAATGCATTCCACTGTCACTATTGCGCAGGGGGTTACATAGGAGAAGTTGAAGAGAAAGTGTGGTTAGATATAGGAAATGTCAGAAGGAGGGTGATAGATGGGTAAGGATAGCGAGGATGGGGGTTGGGTAGATGGAAAGTGTGTTTAAGAGAATGGATGCGAGTTAGTGTGTTAGGAGGTGTCTATTGACCTTACATTTAAACTCCTGGAGATTGTAGCTGTCGCGGAAGCAATCATGTGGAAGGGAAATCCACAGGTGGTAAGTGCGAGAAAAGAAGCTGTTGGAGTAACTGAGGTTATATTTTATCGGTTTCACTGTAAAAGGGTGGGACCTAGTTGCTAATCTAGTGTCTCGTGCAAATTCGTACCTAGGGGGCACCAGTGATCTAAGTTCATCGGAGCAGATGCCGTGAAAGTATTTATAGAAGAGGCACAGGGAAGCTACGTCACGCCGGTGAGAGAGTGACTGCAGCCGGTCTACCAAGTCGGTATCGATCACATTACAGAATCTCCATTTTGTAAAGAACCCAGGAGAATAGCAGGGGCACCCAACCAGTATACAACAGTATTCAATACACGTGCGGATGGTATATTTATATATGTGCATGATAGATTCAGAGGGAAAAAACTTCCGCGTCCTGCACAGAGAACCGACTTTCATAGCAGCGGATTTAGCAATGGATTCGATATAGTCATTCCACTTGAGGTCCGCTGAGAGTGTGAGACCAATGAGGCGTAGTGTTTTACTCTCTGGGAGGCAAGCCTGTTCCATGCTAGTGGCAGGTAGGTATGGTATAGCTAAATGCCATCCGTGATGCATGCTTAGGTGCTCATGCCACCTGCAATCCCTGACTGACAAGGCAGAAGATTTTTTCTGCAGTATATTGGTATTTCTTTCTCTGATAGACTGGCTGCCAACCAAGGGTATAACATTCAATTTGTTCTGTTATTTAACCCATAGCAGAAAGGAGAAGAAATTAATATATTTTCTAAGGATATTTGCTCGCAAGTGAATGCAAAGAATTCACGTGGAGTTGTGGAATTCGGCCCCTCGATTTCTCATTCCGAGCTGATAGATATTAACAGAATGAGATAGATAGATAGATAGATATTAACAGAATGAGATAGATAGATAGATAGATAGATAGATAGATAGATAGATAGATAGATAGATATGAACAGACTGAGATAGATAGATAGATAGATAGATAGATAGATAGATATGAACAGATGAGATAGATAGATAGATAGATAGATAGATAGATAGATAGATAGATAGATAGATATGAACAGACTTACATAGATAGATATGAACAGACTGAGATAGATAGATAGATAGATAGATAGAGAGATAGATAGATAGATAGATATGAACAGACTGAGATAGATAGATAGATAGATAGATAGATAGATAGATAGAACAGATAGATAGATAGATAGATAGATAGATAGATAGATAGATAGATAGATAGATATGAACAGACTGAGATAGATAGATAGATAGATAGATAGATAGATAGATAGATAGATAGATAGATAGATAGGCGTGGAAAATGAAAACACACATATATATCCACTACAAGCACAATCAGTTGTAAGAAAAGATGAAAAGCCTCTTTAATATCATCATAGACTGTTGCCCAGCGCATTTATAAAAACAGATCTGATGAGAAAGGCACGGAATATTTAAACATCCCATCCAAACGAGTCTACCAATAGAACACAACGATCTTAATTTCTCTCCTAAGGCCAATACCTTGGTGATGAGATGGCCTCTGCTGATGAGGTAGATATTCAATGTTGGGTTACAGCGGTGAGCAGGCGGCCTATGCTGATAACATAGATATCCATTGTTGTGATAGAATGGTCTTAAACATAAAATAAGCATTTTCTATCAAGTTTTCCAAAATATACCTCCGAATCCACTAAATGCGTCGATCTAATAAAGGAACTGTACACCTTTTTGTCGACTTCACAATAGCATATGACCACATCAATAGAGACATTCGGATGGAATTCATTAGAAATCGCCTTCTAAGCTCCTAATCCACTGAATGCGTCGATCTAATAAAGTAACTGTACACCTTTTTGTCGACTTCACAATAGCATATGACCACATCAATAGAGACATTCGGATGGAATTCATTAGAAATCGCCTTCTAAGCTCCTAATCCACTGAATGCGTCGATCTAATAAAGGAACTGTACACCTTTTTGTCGACTTCACAATAGCATATGACCACATCAATAGAGACATTCGGATGGAATTCATTAGAAATCGCCTTCTAAGCTCCTAATCCACTGAATGCGTCGATCTAATAAAGGAACTGTACACCTTTTTGTCGACTTCACAATAGCATATGACCACATCAATAGAGACATTCGGATGGAATTCATTAGAAATCGCCTTCTAAGCTCCTAATCCACTGAATGCGTCGATCTAATAAAGGAACTGTACACCTTTTTGTCGACTTCACAATAGCATATGACCACATCAATAGAGACATTCGGATGGAATTCATTAGAAATCGCCTTCTAAGCTCCTAATCCACTGAATGCGTCGATCTAATAAAGGAACTGTACACCTTTTTGTCGACTTCACAATAGCATATGACCACATCAATAGAGACATTCGGATGGAATTCATTAGAAATCGCCTTCTAAGCTCCTAATCCACTGAATGCGTCGATCTAATAAAGGAACTGTACACCTTTTTGTCGACTTCACAATAGCATATGACCACATCAATAGAGACATTCGGATGGAATTCATTAGAAATCGCATTCTAAGCTCCTAATCCACTGAATGCGTCGATCTAATAAAGGAACTGTACACCTTTTTGTCGACTTCACAATAGCATATGACCACATCAATAGAGACATTCGGATGGAATTCATTAGAAATCGCCTTCTAAGCTCCTAATCCACTGAATGCGTCGATCTAATAAAGGAACTGTACACCTTTTTGTCGACTTCACAATAGCATATGACCACATCAATAGAGACATTCGGATGGAATTCATTAGAAATCGCCTTCCAAGCTCCTAATCCACTGAATGCGTCGATCTAATAAAGGAACTGTACACCTTTTTGTCGACTTCACAATAGCATATGACCACATCAATAGAGACATTCGGATGGAATTCATTAGAAATCGCCTTCCAAGCTCCTAATCCACTGAATGCGTCGATCTAATAAAGGAACTGTACACCTTTTTGTCGACTTCACAATAGCATATGACCACATCAATAGAGACATTCGGATGGAATTCATTAGAAATCGCCTTCTAAGCTCCTAATCCACTGAATGCGTCGATCTAATAAAGGAACTGTACACCTTTTTGTCGACTTCACAATAGCATATGACCACATCAATAGAGACATTCGGATGGAATTCATTAGAAATCGCCTTCTAAGCTCCTAATCCACTGAATGCGTCGATCTAATAAAGGAACTGTACACCTTTTTGTCGACTTCACAATAGCATATGACCACATCAATAGAGACATTCGGATGGAATTCATTAGAAATCGCCTTCTAAGCTCCTAATCCACTGAATGCGTCGATCTAATAAAGGAACTGTACACCTTTTGTCGACTTCACAATAGCATATGACCACATCAATAGAGACATTCGGATGGAATTCATTAGAAATCGCCTTCTAAGCTCCTAATCCACTGAATGCGTCGATCTAATAAAGGAACTGTACACCTTTTTGTCGACTTCACAATAGCATATGACCACATCAATAGAGACATTCGGATGGAATTCATTAGAAATCGCCTTCTAAGCTCCTAATCCACTGAATGCGTCGATCTAATAAAGTAACTGTACATCTTTTGTGTTTACTTGCTAGAATATAAAATTCCTGCTAGCGAATCAGGTTAAAATAAATAGGTTCACCTATCGCCCTTTTCACGCTCCACGGTCTTTGGACCATGTGTAGAAGTCACCGCCTAATATCTGAAATGTTATTGTAGTTTTATTTACTCTCTCACTTATTGTCCGGTTCACACTCCTCCCCAGTCTTTTGATCAGGCATAGAGGTTCATCATCCGAGATATACAAAATCAAACATCGCGATAACTGAGCAGATATAGGTTTCTTGTTAAACATTTTAAACGGAACATCCGCAAGTGCATTGAATACTGCTGCCATATCTGGTCGGGTGCTCCTGCTATCTACCTAGGTGTCCTTGATAAAATCCAACGGAGAATCTGTAATGTGATAGATCCCGACAGTCACCGGCGCAATGTGGCTTCCCTGTGTCTCTTCTACAAATACTTTCACAGCTTCTGCTCCGATGAATTTAGCTCACTGGTGCCCCCTATATATGAATTTACTCGAGCCACAAGATTAGCAATCCAATCCGTGGTGGACTAGGGTAAAAAATGGCTCGTGAATTTTAATGCTTCCAAATCGAAATTGCTATCTATTAACCATCAAAGACACTCGCTACCACCCCCCATCCCGATTAGCATGGATCAGGCTAGTCTCCCTGAAAGTAAAAAACTGCGCCTCCTCGGCTTAACTCTCACAACAGACCTCAAGTGGAATGACTGTATAGACTCCATAGCTAAATTCACTGCTAAGAAAGTCGGTTCTCTGTACAGGACCACGAAGTATTTCCTGTCTGAAACAATCCTGCACATATACAAATCTACCATCCGCCCGTGCGTTGAATACTGCTGCCATATCTGGTCGGGTGCTCCTACTGTCCACCTAGTGGTCCTTGAAAAAATCCAACGGAGAATATGTAATGTGATCGATCCCGACTTGGTAGCTCAGATACAGACCGGCGCAACGTGGCTTCCCTGTGTCTCTTCTACAAATATTTTCATGACTTCTGCTCAGATTAACTTAGCTCACTGGTACCCCCTATATATGAATTTGTTCGAGCCAGAAGATTAGCAACTAAGGTCCCACCCTTTTACTGTGAAACCAATAAACTGTAAACGCAAATTCTACTCCCCCAGCTTCTTCTCTCGCACTTCCCGTCTGTGGAATTCCCTTACGTTTACTTGCTTTCCCGACCGCTACAATATTCAAGAATTCAAATGTAAAGTCAATACTCATCTCTTATCTCACTAACTTGCATCCTCTCTCTCTCTCTCTCTCTCTCTCTCTCTCTCTCATCAGTATTCTCATCCTTCTTCTACCCTCATCCTGACACTCCCTATAAGCTGTCACTCTTTCTCATAAATTACCTCCTATGTAACACCCTGCCCAACAGTGGCAGTAAAATGCCTTGCTTGGAGCGACACGATTATAAAAAAGCATGTAATACAGAAGAGCTAGTTACCTAAACACACACACACACACACATAGATAGATAGATAGATAGATAGATAGATAGATAGATAGATAGATATAAACACATTGAAATAGATAGATAGATAGATAGATAGATAGATAGATAGATAGATAGATTTATGAACAGGTCGAGATAGATAGATAGATAGATAGATAGATAGATAGATAGATAGATAGATAGATAGATAGATAGATATTAACAGAATAGATAGATAGATGAGATAGATAGATAGATAGATAGATAGATAGATAGATAGATAGATAGATATTAACAGAATGATAGATAGATAGATAGATAGATAGATAGATAGATAGATAGATAGTCAGTCGTGGAAAATGAAAACACACATATATATGCAGACACATTTACAATGAAATATGACTTCTTTATTTTATATAAATCATTGGATGACTGTTCTTCGGGTGAAGGACATTCCCCCCTCTCCAAAAGTAAATGTGGTCGGTCTTTTTCGCATTTACCTTACAACCACCAGAACCAACCCTACCCGCAGTTCTCACCCTGTCCTCCATCTGCCCGTTTAAGTTTATATATTCACATATTATTCTTTCTCTCTGCCTTGCCTGATTGAGGTCGAGGAGACCCAAATACATCGCAAGATTCCAGTAAGAAGCTGCTTGCAATCGCTCTGTGCATCTCGTGCTACCCCCCCCCCCCCCCCGACAACCTCAGCCCTGACCCTTCGTTGCTAAAGCTGTTGATATACGAGCAAGATTAAATATATGGACAGCGAACTTTGGGGATCATGAAATTAGAGATGTTTTGCGTCTGAATCAATGCTATCACCAAGATAGAGTGGAATTAAAAAAGACCGATTTCAGCAGTGGTTCCTATTAAATAGACGATAAATTTTAATACATCTACAGAATTAGCAAGGATTATGAAAACATTGATATCATATCATATAATTCGGTTTTAGAGAATTTTATGTATATATATATATATATATATATATATATATATTCCATTTTTAAACGAGTTATTACGCGACCTAGGTTTCTACCATGAGTGTTGTCTTCAGGCGAATTTTAATAACAGATTTTACTGTTTAGCGTTTTTCTATTTAAGAACGCTCTTGTAACGATGTTTTATTTGAACGCTAACGTGGTAGGGAATTTTTGAACATGCAATTTTTAAATTAAAACGAATTAATGGCGTTTTTATCCATGGTTGTATGAACCTAAGAAGTATTTCTTTATATGGATACACTTAGTCATAATTTCCGTTCTTTCATTCAACTGTTCGTTTTTGTTTGGGAATACCATAATCTATATATATAAAAGGCAATCTATGAGTCTGTTTGTGACTGTTACCTATGCACGCCTACATTTTTAAGCTATGCCATTCAAAACTTTCTAGGGACACATATCTACAGGGAAGCCAGGTTGACACATACTTTTTGAGTTTAAGTTCAGCAATTTTCCCTTTCGCACTTTTTGTCAACAGAACCGATTGTTTACATTTGCTCCGTAAAACATCTAAGATTTAAAATGGTTGCTAAATTACGTCACAGAAATCAAATCACACGTGTCAAACGCGACTAAAATATTTTTTGATTTAAAAAAAGAAGCCTTTATGTTTAATTTTTATTCCGACGTTTTAAAAATTCATTTGGTCAACAAAAAAATGTGAATATTTTTTTCCCGTAATTTTGAAACAAAAGAAATATTTTTTTAAAAAGTGTTTTTGCAAAAAAAAAAAAAGCAAAATATGTAAAAAAAATTGCCTATGGATAATTTAATTATTTAATTTTTTTTTTTCAGATTTAATATTACATACTTAATAAATAAATAAATAAATAAAGCTATTTTTTTCACTAAATATGTTATGCTGTCTGTAATTCGTGTGGCATTTATTGTAGCTTTTCCTCTAAAATAAAATATCTACATTTTTAAATATTCTTAGAAAATTTCTGAACTGAGAGCGTAAAAGTTTTTATATTTCTAATTTCAGTAAAAGAAATTTTGAAACAAAAACAAACGCAGTGTTCTGAGTTGCACGGGCAACGCCGGGCTATGACACTAGTCTCTAATAATTTGTTTTTGTTTGCACAATCTCTAATAATAGAAGAACGGACTTTCTGACTACAATTTTTTGACAAAATAATGAAATATAAAATTTGCAGTTTCCCGCTGCCCTCGTTGGAAAACAACTACAAAACAATAAGTTGTCTATACTTCTGAGATGAGGTAGTATTTACACTATTTACATCGTTCGGACAGTTGTCCTCATCTTTATTTTCATTATTACGACGTTTTCGAGTGTTGTATATTTTGTTGGTTAGTTCCAGTGACTTGACCCGAAGAGTTGTGAGTTCAATACTTGGCTACAGCAGTGGTGAACTAATAACGTAGAGAGTTAAGTTAAAGGGAGATTACTATCAGAAGTTGCTTCGTACATGGAATGAGAATATACCCCAGTGATTGTAATAATGGGGTTGGTTCTAAATTCCTAACATCTAATGAAGGCCGGAGCGTACAACGACCGAAACGTCGTAATAATGGCAATAAAGATGAGGACAATAGTCCGCACGATGTAAATTGTGTATAAAACAAGGACTGTCTAACTACTTCATGTCAGGGGGACAATCACTGGCTGTGTTAAACCTTATCATATTACATTTGATTCTTCCGAATCAAAAGGTAATAAATATTAAAGAGAAGTCTAACAGGAGATAGAAAGTACGACACAGAGATCCGAAGGCGAATTGGCATGGCAAAGGACGCGTTCCAGAAGCTGAGTAAAGTACTAACACACAGGAAAATTTGACTAGAAACAAAGAAGAGAGTGCTAGATTGCTATGCGATGTCAGTTCTTCAATACGGCAGTGAATGATGGACAATATTATCGAAAATGAGGACAAAACTGGAAGTAGCTGAAATGTGGTTCTACAGAAGGATGCTGTGGATATCGTGGACTGAGCATGCAAGCAACAATGAGGTGTTGGAAAGAATGGCAACAAATAAGAAATGAATACTGAGCATCAGGAAGAGACAACTAAAGTTCCTTGCACACGCAATAAGGAGAGCTTGGAGAACCTGATACTAACTGGCCAGATAGAAGGAAAGAGAGAAAGAGGAAGGCAGCGGATAATATATTTGCAGGGCCTGATCAGGTGGATGACGGAACGGGGGCTGACAGGAGTAACAGGAACAAACATCCTAAGAGCCACAAGGGATAGGGAGACGTGGAGAACCATGATCGCCTACGTCCTGAAGGGACAGGGCACATAGGAGAAGAAGTATCCACGAATGACGATCAGTCTAAACAAAGTCAAATTAAGCCTATAACACAATTTTCGAATTCATCGTAATAACCATCTCTTCTCTGAAATGTATCGTAGTCGAGAAGTCTAAGACGCGCCAGATCACATGGTGGCTTCTCCTATGTGGATAGGGGTCGCAGGTTCGAATCCTGCCGAGTGACACACATTTACTTAAAAAACATTATCGTAAATAATCAGGCCGGTAGAAATAAATATATAACAATGTTTGATTATGAACCGAATATCTCCTTAGACTATCGATAAAAAGTAATATCCAAACAAATCATTTCAAATTGTCGGTTGTTTAGAATCAGTTTCGTTAATCTTCGTTAATTTCCGTAACATGATGATTATCGTAAATAATCAGGCCGGTAGAAATAAATATACAATACTGTTTGATTATAAACAGAATATCTACTTAAATACGAGTATCGATCAAAAATAATGTTCAAACAAATCATTTCAAATTGTCGGTTGTTCATAACCAGTTTCGTTAATCTTCGTTAATTTCCGTAACATGATGATTATCGTAAATAATCAGGCCGGTAGAAATAAATATATAATTCTGTTTGATTATAAACAGAATATCTACTTAAATACGAGTATCGATCAAAAATAATGTTCAAACAAATCATTTCAAATTGTCGGTTGTTCATAACCAGTTTCGTTAATCTTCGTTAATTTCCGTAACATGATGATTATCGTAAATAATCAGGCCGGTAGAAATAAATATATAATTCTGTTTGATTATAAACAGAATATCTACTTAAATACGAGTATCGATCAAAAATAATATCCAAACAAATCATTTCAAATTGTTGGTTGTTTGTATCCAAGTTTCGTTAATCTTTGTTATATATATATATATAATCAGGCCGGTAGAAATAAATATATAATTCTGTTTGATTATAAACAGAATATCTACTTAAATACGAGTATCGAAATCAAAAATTTAATATCCAAACAAATCATTTCAAATTGTTGGTTGTTTGTATCCAAGTTTCGTTAATCTTTGTTAATTATATATATATATATATATATATATATATAAATGCTAGGACTAACTCATCTATAAGGAAGTACTATAAGCAAGTTAAAAATTTAGTCATGTCATTTAGGCGAAGTGTAAACAACTTTGTTTTTCATGGCTTTAAACATGCCGGATTTCGTGCCAAAGAAAGTGGATTTGCGAGAAGTTTTATTGATCTACTTTATTCTAAAGAAATCTGCAGCTAAAACACACAGAATTCTTTTTGAGATTTACGGCCAATTTGCTCTGTTGAAAACAACAAGCAGACATTGGTTTAGACGCTTTCAAAGAACGCACTGGCGCACCTAAAACAGTTTGAAGACGAAGAATTGAAGGCATTACTTCATGAAGACTTAAGACAGGCACAAGCAGAATTATTAGGTGTTGATCACGCAACAGTTTTGATACGTTTGAAAGCATTACAATTTAATGAAAGTAAGGAGATTGGTACCGTTCGAGTTGAAACCGAGAGACGTCGAACACGGTCTTGTCACGTGACCAGCTGCAACGACAGGAAAAGAAAGACTTTTTTTTTTTTTGCATTGTATCGTGACCGGATGTGCGTTGTGGTGCAGTGGATATTGGCTCGGAACGAGAAATCGGGGAGCCGAGTTCGAATTCCTGTTGAATTCATTGCATTCACTTACGCGCAAATAACCTTGGGAAAGGTAATAATCCGTCTATTCCTTCCAGTTATGGGTTAAATAACAGGACAGCTTGGGTTCTATAGCCTTGATCGGCAACCAGTCTGCCGCAGAAAGCAATGGCAACCTACTGCGGGATAATCTTCGCCCAAGCGTGTATCACGTATGGCACTTAATTAACTGACAGAATATAACAGTTGAAAACATGATTAAGGCTTCTACTGGGCATAAAGTGGGGATCAGTTTTATATTGCTATGAAGTAGTAAACTGATCCCTCACTAATTACTACTTAATAATATAATACATCTCTTTCCCCCCTCTACCTATGAGTCAAATAACAGGACAGATTGGGTTCTATAGCCTTGGTCGGCAACCAGTCTACCGCAGAAAGCAATGGCAACCTACTGCGGTATAATCTTCTGCCCAGTCAGTCATGTCTCTTTCGAGACATGATCCTCCAAGCGTTTATCACGTATGGCACTTAACTGACTAACTGATCGTGACCAGAGATGAAAAGTGGGTACACTACGATAACCCTAAGCGTAGAAGATCATTGTATAAGCCCTGTCGACATAGGCGGCAAAGCAGAATATCCATGGTTCGAAGCTTCTGCTCTGCATTTAATCGAATCAGCTGGGTGTGATTGGTTTTAAGCTACTCAAATCGACCGAAACCATCACAAATATATCTGGCCGAAATGCCCCTCACTTGCAGAGCTCTACAATCGCTACTGCTGTTCAGAAATATCTGAACTGTCAGTCGTGTACAACCACTTCCAATGATTAATGGTGAAAAATTGCCTTGTGAAAGTAATGCCTGATGAAATTGACAAAGGTCATACTGCTTGAACGTTGTAGATTGGAGCTACAGAATCATAAACAAAGAATTTTATCATATAACAGAAACTACACTAACTGATGACTACCAAGAGCAGCAACAACTAAAATGAATAACATGTGCAAGTTATAATAACATAATCAAAATGATAACTTTCCACATAAGGATATGAAAGAAGCCTCCATCATTAATGTAATGAGTAAAAAAGCAGTTGGATTTGAGAAAACCGTTTTCATAAAAAAATCTTGTTTTGAGGGCAAGTTTTATCAATTTCAACCCAAAGCAGTACTAACCGCTTTGACAATGAATGTGAAATATTTCCTTGTTAGGAAAGAGTTATCTTTACTATTTTGCTACAATTATAATTTTGCTTGTACCTCCCTTAATTTCTTGACATTCACCTACGTTATTCCCTGACAATACCTAAGTAATAGTCACACTTTTTTAGCTAACAACAACCGAGGATGAAGGTTGTTTTCTTCTGACTAGGCCAAAAGACTGCCGTATTCCTTTGGGATATAGATAAATTCGCCCCCGCACACCCACCCCCAAATCTGGAGTCATGAAAATGGACGAACAGAGGTATCTTCAATTTATGACTTTTAATTTTGGTTTTATCGACTACAATTGATGCGTTTGAGCCGAGCAATGAATAAAATCGGCCGCTATACGAATACAGACGCGACAAAGTGTTTTTGAAACACGATTACGCTAGGCCAGATTTTCCAAAACGAGTAAAAAACCTACGTTTCACTGGGAAGTCCTACCCCACCCGTTGTATTCACCAGACACTGCCCCGTCCGATTATCAATTTTCCGATCGATGGCACATGGCCTGGCTGAGCAGCACTTTCATTCTCATGAAGATGCAAAAATATGAGTCGACTCGTGGTTAACCTCAAAAGACGAGTCGTTTTCCTAACGTGGAATACAAATGCTGCCAGAAAGATGGGAAAAGCAGTGGCTAGCGATGGACAATATGTTCAGTGACAAATCTTTGGAAATGAAACATTGCTTTTGAGAATTCAGCGAGAGATTCAAGGTCCTAATTTGTAGATAATGTCAAGTCAGAACATGACTATGATAAGCCAGAGTAATTAATGAGATTTATGACAACTAACTTATCGTAAAAATCCACCCTCAACACAGATTTTCTTTCTTCTTTTAGATGAACTCATGACGTCAATGGGAACATAAGCTGAGCTTCTCCCAGGCGAAACGCGTCTTTGATTAAAAAGTTTTCTACTATGTCATACCATCTTCAGTTTTGTTTCGCATACATCCTAAACACACACGCACATATATATTAGTCATCCACATACAAGCCCGCCCTGCTGTATCACAGCTCATCAGTATGGCTAAACACATCCACTTGCCGGGATCGAAACTCGTTCGATTTGATGTCAGTCGGAGTCGCTACCCCCATAACCCATAAGCGCATGGAATCTGAGAAGGGAAATTTTTTATATAAGCAGTGTTTATAGTAAAACTTAACAACAATACATTTTTATAATAAAAATACCGGTAATACCTATTTATAGTAAAATTACAAACAATACATTTTTATTAAAAAACTGACAAAAAATATATATTTATAGTAAATATACCCGTAATACCACTTTATAATAAGATTTATGGGGGGAATGTCTGTCATTAAATGCCCAATAGGGGGCACCTCGAAGCGGTGTCATGGTTACACTTGTCTCGTTACAATCCAGCAGTGAGTTCGATCCTCAGTGTGTGTCCCTTAATTTCGGTCTTGTACCACATCTAAGCTACCTTTAGAAAATTACCATTACCTACCCAATAGCAGGAGTGATATTTTTTTTAATCATATAACCCCGAGCAAGGCGGTAACGCCACTGATGCGCAGGGGGCTACGTAAGTGTGAAAAGATTGGAAAAGAGAAAGCCGGAAACCACATCCTAAACAGGGAACAAGGGATGAGCCTCTTCATCTGTTCAATAGACGTGGGTGGAGTGTGAACCGGGCGATATTTTAGTCTATCTACTCCAATAGTCTATAGCATTTCAGCCCTATTTTCTTTGTTACGAATTAAATTTTCCTGTTTCGTAATACATTGTCTAGATTTTGGAATTCAGCGTTTGCTATTCCAACAGTCCTTTCTATTTCGGTGTTGCGTTTTCATTATTTTAGAACTAATCTCAAATCAATCAAACTACTTTGGGATATAGACATTTAATTCATAAGAACAAAATCGCAATTAACAAGACAAAACTTGCTTTGGTCTGACTGGATCCTCATTTTGATTTGACTGTAACGAGAATTAATTCTTGAATAATTTCAACTGAATTTAAAATCTAATTTATATCGAAATAATAGCTGTTCTTTTTTGTTTCTGAGTACACTAATATATACACCATAGACCATTTTACATTCAGTTAAGTGCCATATGTGATTTTTTCTTTTTTTAATCATATCACCCCGAGCAAGGCGGTAACGCCACTGATGCGCAGGGGGCTACATAGGAGTGAGAAGATTGGAAAAGAGAAAGCCGGAAACCAGATCCTAAACAGGGAACAAGGGATGAGCCTTTTAACCTGTTCAATAGACATGGGTGGAGTGTGAACCGGGCGATAGATAGATCTATCTACTCCAATTAAATGCACGCTTTGGGCGATCATGTCTCGAAAGAGACATGACTGACTGGGCAGAAGATTATCCCACAGTAGTTTGTCATTGCTGAGTGTGGTAGGCTATAGAACCCAATCTGTTCTGTTGACTCATAGCTAATGGTGATCAGTTTATTACTTCATAACAATATAAAACTGATCCCCCACTTTATGCCCAGTAGAAGCCTTGATCATGTTTTCAACTATTATATTCAGTCAGTCAGTTAAGTGCCATACGTGATACACGCTTTGGGAGATCATGTCTCGAAAGAGACATGACTGACTGGGCAGAAGATTTTCCCGTAGTAGTTTGCCATTGCTTTCTGCGGTAGACTGGTTGCCGACTGAGGCTATAGAACCCAATCTGTCCTGTTATTTGACTCTTAGCTAGAGGGGGAAGAGATGTATTATATTATTAAGTAGTAATTAGTGGGGGATCAGTTTATTACTTCATAAAAATATAAAACTGATCCCCACTTTATGCCCAGTAGAAGCCTTGATCATGTTTTCAACTATTATATTATAGTCAGTTAAGTGCCATACGTGATACACGCTTTGGGAGATCATGTCTCTTTAGAAACATGACTGACTGAGAAGAAGATTATCCCACAGTAGGTTGCCATTGCTTTATGTGGTAGACTGGTTGCCAGCCAAGGCTTTAGAACCCAATCTGTTCTATTATTTAACTCATAAATGGAGGGAAGAGACGGGTATTTATGAGTAAGTGAATGCATGGAATTCAACTGGAATTCGAACTCGGCTCCCCCGATTTCTCGTTCTGAGCCGATATCTACTACACCAGAACGCACATCCTCATTTTACATTAAATAACCTGATAAGTGTTGATACGCTGTAAAATCAATCAACCAACTTCTCTTGCAATGAGCTGCATTGTGTGTATGTTACTTTTGTTGTTGTTGTTGTCGCAGTAGATAGGTGATATTTCTATACCTCAATAAATGCAGCATTCAATTTTTGTTGTAAGGTTCTTCTTCAATTGTCAGATGGGAATTTGGTCAATCTTATATTCCTTATTTATAAGGGCTTCTTCCCTCAACCGCAGTTATTGAACACAGGACTTCAAACTCACACCTGAATTCAAATAGAACTCTTGTAAACCATTCATTGCTAAAGATTCAGGTAAAATGATCAGCCCCTATACCGCTCCAGTAAGTAACTGACTCCATATGTCATCCTCTATTCTTATAATAGCCAGATCAGGCCGAAAATGGAGTACAGTTGCCATATTTAGGCAGGAGCTGCTCATACCTCACTTTCCAGTTTTGTATAAAGTTTAAAAGCGTTTCCGAGGCCTCGTTGAAGAATACACCAACCTCTTTTTCACAGACCGGATGTAGCGAGCCTCTCGCTGTTCTATCGCTGCTAACATAGACAGTGCTCGAAGGAAAAACAATCTTTAGATCCGCCATGTTTAATCTTTACAGCTAGTAACAGCCATGACATTTACATGGTAGAAAACAACCCACATTATTTCAACGGCTTCTGACCTGATGAACTTAGCTCACTCGTGCCCCTTATGTATAAACCTACTCGAGCTACTAGATTAGCAATTAGGTCCCACCCTTTTAATAAAATGTAACCGTAACTTCTACTCTCTCAGCTTCTTTTCTCGCACTTCCAGCCTGTGAAATTCCTTTCCATATATTTGCTTCCCCGGCAGATACTATGTAAGGTCAATTGCCATCTTCTGTCTCACTGATTCGGGTCCTCTCTCTCATGCTCTTTTCTCCGTCCACCCCACTCTCATCAGTATTCTCGCCCTTCTCTTACCCACTTCCTGACACCCCCTATAACCCGTCACTCTTTTTCATAACTTTCTCTCATGCTCTTTTCTCCGTTCACTCTACTCCCATTACACAAAATTCTCAGCCTTGTCTTACCCACTTCCTGACATCCCCTAAAACCTGACCCTCTTTATCATCACGTTTTCTCCTGTGTAAACCCCTGCGCAGCCGTAGCAGTAAAATTATTTTGTTTGAGGCGATTAAATAAAAGAAGTGATTTCTACTTAAACAGTTTTCTCCCCCACCCCAAACCACTGCAATGTGAAACAGATTCCCAAACTGATGTTTTCCCGGTCACTAAAATCTTAACCTGTTTAAATCTACGGTTACCCGTTATCTTCCTTACATAGTGTCTCTTAACGTAACCCTCTACTACTCGTGGTTTTGGAATTTTACACAGGGTGAACCTTACCGTAAAAAATAAATAAATAAAATAATATAAAATAAAAAAATAATTCCGATCAATACTGGACACGCGATTCAGGATCAACAATAAAAGAAATTAGATGAAAGAAATCCTAGTAAAAAAAAAAATTAAAAAAAAAAAAAAAAATAATGTTCATTCTCAGGTTTGAACTATTTAATGTATTCAGCAATCGTCTCACAAGGATAGAATGTGGGCCAAGGATTATTTTTATTGTGAGGAAATATTTCTTTTTTCATGCCTTCAGACCGTCTCTTTAAAATTGTCAACCAATGATTGTTTGATCTAATCCAGTCTTTCCTTTCAAATCGCGTAATGAATGGGCATGTTTCCAGGTACTATCGTTTGAACGCTGTTGTCCCTCAAGGCCATATTCTAGGTCCTACGCTTTTTCGGATCTTCATCAACGATCTCCCTGATATAATCAGATCTCAAGTAGGCATCTACGCTGACGATGCCACCATTTACTCCTGCCGCGATAAGAAATCTGTCGAGGCTGACAAAGCAAACTTCGCTGTTTATCTTGAAAAGGACCTCCAAACTGTGGTGGACAGTGGTAAAAAAGTGCTTGTAAATTTTAATTCTTCCAAAACGAAGCCGCTGTCCTTTAACCAGTACAGACAACCGCTCCTACCCCCACCATCAGAAAGCAAAACACTGCGCCTACTTGGCCTAACTTTAACAGCCGACCTCAAGCGGAATGATTACATCCTATCCATATCTAAATAATTTTGCTAGAAAGGATGGTTCCCTATGTCGGGCCGGGATGTTTTTCTCGTCTGAATCCATCTTTCACATTTATAAATCTACCATCCGCCCGTGTATTGAATACTACTGTCAAATTTGGTCGAGTGTCCCGACTATTCATCTCGGTCTTCTTGACAAAATTTAACGGATAATCTGCAATGGTCCCGAAGTGGTCACTTTCTCACCGACGTAATGTAACGTCCCTCTGTCTCTTCTTCAAATACTTTCATGGCTTCTGCTCCGACGATCTTAGCTCCCTGGTGCCTCTTCTGCATGAATTTACTCGAGCTACTAAACTAGTAACTAGGTCCCAAAATTTTACAGTGAAACCAATCAAACATAATTGCATCTTCTACTCTATCAGATTCTTTTCTCGCAATTCCCGCCTGTGGAATTCCCTTCCGTATACTTGCTTCTCTGACAGCTACAATCTCTAAGAATTTGAATGCAATGTCAATTGCCATCTTTTATCTCCTTGACTCGGTTCCTTTCCCTGACAAACCTTGTATCATGTTCTTCTTCCTTTCCACTCTACTCTCACGCAGCTCTCTTCACACCAGTGTTCTCATCCTTTGCTTATCCATTCTCTGACGCTACATTAATTTGTTCCTCTTTCTCATCACTCACCTCTTATGTAATCCTCTGCGCAGCAGAGGCATTTCTGCCTAGCTTGGGGTGAAATGATTACAAAAAAACATTAATCACCCTCTCCTATCTAAACTTATTTATAAATGGAACTGTGTGTGTGTGTGTGTGTGTGTGTGTCGGTGTGTATGTGTGTGTGTCCGTTACCTATAGACTCCGAAACGGCTGAACCGATTTTCTTGAAAATTTACACAGTTGTACTATAAGCGTCTGAGAGTGTTCTTAGCTAGGTTTTGTGTCGCGGTACCCCAGATAAATATCCAAAATCGATAATCAAAAAAATTGGGTTATAGAAGAAGTGGTCCGATTTTAATCAAATTTGATACATTCATAGACAAAGACATAAGAAACGATATTCAGAAGTTTCTAGTTTGCAGTTCTTACAATAGTGCAGAAAATCGATAATATGCATATATAAAAGGCGAGTTGTGTGTATGTCTGTTTATCTGCCTGTATGTCTGTATTTTTTCAGTCTTTTTATTTTAGTTTTTGCTTCGAGTTTGGCTCTAAGTAGGTATAATTGTAGTTCTTAGTCTCAGCCATGATATCATTTACTCAGAGGACTTATTTGAGCCTTCAAAATTCAGTTTATGACGAAAAAAACTTATTTGATATCGATACCAGGAAATCAAAATTTGACTTATTCATTTTTCTTTCAGTCTACGGTTTCACTTTAACTGGAAACAACTATAGCTTTTAAGTTTTTCGTGCCAACGTCCAAAGAGTCTGAGCTCCAGGACCATGTATTAGTTTTAAAGCTTTCATTATACCCGAGCAACGCCGGGCTATACTGCTAGTTTCATATAAACAGGGACTATTTCAACCGTATCAGCTCGAACGAAATAAGGTCGACATTAAAACTGGTGTCTCATTTGTACCTGGATTTTTTAAAAATAGGTATCACCCACCACCACGCAAAGCAGTAAAGTCACTAAGACACAAGGGGTTACTGGGTGTAGAATAATTAGAAACTGAAAGTTTAATAGTGAGCGGAAAAAGAAAAGAGTAATCAGGAAGTTAACGACGGATATTGACATTTTTATAGATTAACGTTACCTGGAAAGCATCGAGCTGGAAGGGAGTTTCACAAGCGAGAAGCACGAGAAAAGAAAAAGTTGGCATAGAAATTATGGTTACATCTTGCCAACATAGCTGTAAATTTATGAGACCTATTTGCCAGTCTAGTATTGGACTTCAATTCAAAAAGTCTAGATTTCATAAAATCAAATATTTTGCG
Organism: Ascarosepion bandense; assembly: GCA_037127315.1. Classification (NCBI taxonomy): domain Eukaryota; kingdom Metazoa; phylum Mollusca; class Cephalopoda; order Sepiida; family Sepiidae; genus Ascarosepion; species Ascarosepion bandense. Next base: position 2,084,331 of record JBBBDQ010000967.1, read on the forward strand.
GCTTCAAATTTCTTTTTCATCTGTGAAGAACAGATTCTTTTGGCATCTGTTAATTTATGAGGAAAAAATACATTTTTTAGAGAGCAACCTGAAAATATGAGCTTTAAAACGTGATAAAATTTTAAGGTTTTAAGTAAAATAAAAAACTTTTCTTTTCTAAAAGAAAACGTTTGACGGCAAATGTTCGTTTCAGGTGCCGACGTCTTTTCCCCCTTCAAATTTATCCAAAATGGCATTATTTCTGGCAAATGTATATGCTGAACTCAAATTAACAATTAGCTATTGAAGAAATATACCTTTTTTGCTTTGAAAATCCATAAAAAACGAACTATATCTCGCACTTTTCCTCTCCCGTAACTCTAACGAAGTTATGTAATAAATTGTAAAATGACGTTCTACGTAGGCAGCAATTTCCTTTCGAATTTTGGTCGATTTTCTTCCTTTACTGAAACTTCCAGCGATGTACTTCCAGTTATGAGAGTTATAAGCGTAGAAATACAATAGCGCATTACTTTCATTACCGGAAGTACATCGGCGGAAGTATCAGTAAATGAAGAAAAATCGACCAAAAATCTGTCAAAATTCGTTCACATGCGCAGTACGTCATTCTGCAGTTAATTACATGACTTCGTGAGAGTTACGAGAAAGAAAAAGTGCAAGATATAGTTGTTTTTTTATGGACAGTCAGTTAAGTGCCATACGTGACACACGCTTGGGCGATAATGTCTCGAAAGAGACATGACTGACTGGGCAGAAGATTATCCCGCAGGAGGTTACCATTGCTTTCTGCGGTAGACTGGTTGCCAGCTAAGGCTATAGAACCCAATCTGTCTTGTTTTTTAACCCATAACTGAGAGGAAGAGACGGATTAATACCTTTCTTAAGAGTATTTGCGCGTAAGTGAATGCAATGGATTCAACTGGAATTCGAACTCGGCTCCCCGATTTCTCGTTCCGAGCCGATATCCACTGCTCCACAACTCACCTCCATTTAGATAAAATAAGTTATGTTTCTTCAATAGCTAACAGTTGACTTGAGTTAAGCATATACATTTGCACAGTGATAATGCTATTTTGGATACATTTGAAGGGGAAAACGTCGGGACTTACAACGAAAATTTACCCGTTTGACTTGCGGAAGTTTAACTAAATTGTTTGAGCAAAATGAAAAAAAAAAATAATAATAAAGAGGGGAGATAATTCGTTGTGTTTTTAGCAATAATACCAGAACACATGGCAACACCACAGGCACTACTAGTCAAATATGTCACGGATGTGAATATTTACTCATGAGATCTATAACAAAGCAAAGATGGTTGATTAAACACTGAATTGTGATTCGTAAGAATGAGATAAAAGACGGTGTATGTGACGAACAGGAACCAGTAAGAGAAAGGTCGGGGGATGGATCTGAAAAAATAATTTGCTTGGAGTCTTGAAAATTTAATACATACAGTTTTTTTTTTCTTTTTTCCTGTAACACCTTTTTTCCCAATGTATTTTTTGTGGTGTCAGATATGTTATCTGCGATTCTTTGTCGGTAATCATCCACTCTTTCTACCCGTCTCTTTCATTCTCTTCTTTCCCTGTGTTTCGTTTTCTCTTTTGATTGAATCTATAATTCTATCCGATGTAAGTTAAAACATTGTCCAGTGTGACTCAAAGGAAACGAAAAAAAATTAAACAAATGTCTTCTTTTGTCTTATCCGATCTTATTAATCAATAATTTGTATCCCGTGGCTGAATGAATGTAATTAATGAAAAACAAATTGAATGCATAATTAATTTAGGGATCAAGTATGTACCATAAAAATCTCTTGTTTAATTGTGATAAACAAATATGTATATCAGACACTTTAAGTAGATAATTTTTAAACTTAGAAGACCCAAGAGCCATTCAAGTTACCGGGTTACTGTTTAGTGATATATAAGCGAAACATACAAGAATAAAGATCCTGAGGTTTTGTTAATCATTTCAAACTAAAGAAGGCGATAAAACTACTAAGACATAAGCGGTTACGAAGCTCGAAAACAGTTGATAAAACGAAAGCATAATTGAGAAGAGACAAGAAAAAAAACAGGAATTAAGAAGACAGAAGATAATGATTGACATATTTGTCTATATTTCGGCGATGAGGTAGTATTTACAGTATTAATAACATTCAAACTATGGTCCACATCTTTGTTGTCATTTTACGACGTTTAATAATAGATTATTCTATTTATGATGAGATGAGATGAGATAGTATTTACAGTATTTACTTTATTCGGACTATTGTCCTTATCTTTGTTGCCATTTGTACGACGTTTAATAATACATCATTCTATTTGTCCATATTTCTGAGATGAGGTAGTATTTACAGTATTTACATTATTCAGACTATTGTCCTCATCTTTGTTACCATTTGTACGACGTTTGGTAATAAATCATTGTATTTGTGTATATTTCTGAAATGAGATAGTATTTACAGTATTTACATTATTTGGACTATTGTTCTCATCGTTGTGGTCATTTGTTCGACGTATAATAATAGATCATTCTATTTGTCTATATTTCTGAGATGAGGTAGTATTTACAGTATTTACATTATTCGGACTATTGTCCTCACCTTTCTTGCCATTTGTACGACGTTTAATAATAGATCATTCTGTTTGTCTATATTTCTTAGATGAGGTAGTATTTACAGTATTTACATTATTCGGACTATTGTCCTCATCTTTGTTGCCATTTGTACGACGTTTAATAATAGATCATTTTATTTGTCTATATTTCTTAGATGAGGTAGTATTTACAGTATTTACATTATTCGGACTATTGTCCTCATCTTTGTTGCCATTTGTACGACGTTTAATAATAAATCATTCTATTTTTTCTATATGTCTGCTATGAGGTGATATTATAAATAATATTTCTTGCCGTTTGTGCGACGTTCCTTCTTCAGATGTTAGTAATTTCGAACAGAACCCTTTATTACAATCACTGAGGCATATCATCTACATCCCTTGCGTAGAGACTCTTCTGGAAATCATGAGTTGTGAGTTCAATACGAGGCTACAGCAGTTGTGAACAAGTAACTTACAGGGTTAGAGGGAGATAACTCATGACTTCATGATATATATACCCAAATGATTGTAATAAAGTGTTCTGTTCGAAATTCCTAACACCAGAAGATGTCTTTACCAGCCAAAACGTCGTACAAATGGTAAAAAAGATGAGGTCAGTAGTTCGAATAATGTAGATACGATAATGATTGATATTGCATTTAAATTTTTTACATCAAAGTCGGCTGGAAAGTCGGGCATCCGTTCCACTGTCTATATTTATGAGATGAGGCATTGAAATTATTTAAACTATTTACATTTTTGAACTGTTTTCCTCATCTTTGTTGCCATATTCACTCCTTCAAAATCTGTCTATATTTCTGAGATGAGTTATTGTAATTATTTACACTATTTATATTGTTCGGACTGTTGTCCTCATCTTTGTTGCCATATTCACCTTCAATATCTGTCGATATTTCTGAGATGAGGTATTGTAATTATTTACACTATTTATATTGTTCGGACTGTTGTCCTCATCTTTGTTGCCATATTCACTCCTTCAAAATCTGTCGATATTTCTGAGATGAGTTATTGTAATTATTTACACTATTTAGATTGTTCAGACTGTTGTCCTCATCTTTGTTGCCATATTCACCTTCAATATCTGTCTATATTTCTGAGATGAGGTATTGTAATTATTTACACTATTTATATTGTTCGGACTGGTGTCCTCATCTTTGTTGCCATATTCACCTTCAATATCTGTCGATATTTCTGAGATGAGGTATTGTAATTATTTACACTATTTACATTGTTCGGACTGGTGTCCTCATCTTTGTTGCCATATTAACATTCAATATCTGTCTATATTTCTGAGATGAGTTATTGTAATTATTTACACTATTTACATTGTTCGGACTGTTGTCCTCATCTTTGTTGCCATATTCACCTTCAATATCTATCGATATTTCTGAGATGAGGTATTGTAATTATTTACACTATTTACATTGTTCAGACTGTTGTCCTCATCTTTGTTGCCATATTCACATTCAATATCTGTCTATATTTCTGAGATGAGTTATTGTAATTATTTACACTATTTACATTGTTCAGACTGTTATCCTCATCTTTGTTGCCATATTCACATTCAATATCTGTCTATATTTCTGAGATGAGTTATTGTAATTATTTACACTATATACATTGTTCGGACTGTTATCCTCATCTTTGTTGCCATATTCACATTCAATATCTGTCTATATTTCTGAGATGAGGCATTGTAATTATTTACACTATTTACATTGTTCAGACTGTTATCCTCATCTTTGTTGCCATATTCACATTCAATATCTGTCGATATTTCTGAGATGAGTTATTGTAATTATTTACACTATTTACATTGTTCAGACTGTTGTCCTCATCTTTGTTGCCATATTCACATTCAATATCTGTCTATATTTCTGAGATGAGTTATTGTAATTATTTACACTATTTAAATTGTTCGGACTGTTGTCCTCATCTTTGTTGCCATATTCACATTCAATATCTGTCTATATTTCTGAGATGAGGCATTGTAATTATTTACACTATTTACATTGTTGAGACTGTTATCCTCATCTTTGTTGCCATATTCACATTCAATATCTGTCGATATTTCTGAGATGAGTTATTGTAATTATTTACACTATATACATTGTTCAGACTGTTGTCCTCATCTTTGTTGCCATATTCACCTTTAATATCTGTCTATATTTCTGAGATGAGTTATTGTAATTATTTACACTATATACATTGTTCAGACTGTTATCCTCATCTTTGTTGCCATATTCCACATTCAATATCTGTCTATATTTCTGAGATGAGTTATTGTAATTATTTACACTATATACATTGTTCGGACTGTTATCCTCATCTTTGTTGCCATATTCACATTCAATATCTGTCTATATTTCTGAGATGAGGCATTGTAATTATTTACACTATTTACATTGTTCGGACTGTTGTCCTCATCTTTGTTGCCATATTCACATTCAATATCTGTCTATATTTCTGAGATGAGTTATTGTAATTATTTACACTATATACATTGTTCGGACTGTTATCCTCATCTTTGTTGCCATATTCACATTCAATATCTGTCTATATTTCTGAGATGAGGCATTGTAATTATTTACACTATATACATTGTTCAGACTGTTATCCTCATCTTTGTTTGCCATATTCACATTCAATATCTGTCTATATTTCTGAGATGAGTTATTGTAATTATTTACACTATATACATTGTTCGGACTGTTATCCTCATCTTTGTTGCCATATTCACATTCAATATCTGTCTATATTTCTGAGATGAGGCATTGTAATTATTTACACTATTTACATTGTTCGGACTGTTGTCCTCATCTTTGTTGCCATATTCACATTCAATATCTGTCTATATTTCTGAGATGAGTTATTGTAATTATTTACACTATTTACATTGTTCGGACTGTTATCCTCATCTTTGTTGCCATATTCCACATTCAATATCTGTCTATATTTCTGAGATGAGGCATTGTAATTATTTACACTATTTACATTGTTCGGACTGTTGTCCTTATCTTTGTTGCCATATTCACCTTCAATATCTGTCTATATTTCTGAGATGAGGCATTGTAATTATTTACACTATTTACATTGTTCGGACTGTTGTCCTTATCTTTGTTGCCATATTCACCTTCAATATCTGTCTGTATTTCTAAGATGAGTTATTGTAATTATTTACACTATTTACATTGTTTGGACTGTTGTCCTCATCTTTGTTGCCATATTCACATTCAATATCTGTCTATATTTCTGAGATGAGTTATTGTAATTATTTACAATATATACATTGTTCGGACTGTTATCCTCATCTTTGTTGCCATATTCACATTCAATATCTGTCTATATTTCTGAGATGAGGCATTGTAATTATTTACACTATTTACATTGTTCGGACTGTTCCTTATCTTTGTTGCCATATTCACCTTCAATATCTGTCTATATTTCTGAGATGAGTTATTGTAATTATTTACACTATTTACATTGTTCAGACTGTTATCCTCATCTTTGTTGCCATATTCACATTCAATATCTGTCTATATTTCTGAGATGAGTTATTGTAATTATTTACACTATTTACATTGTTCAGACTGTTATCCTCATCTTTGTTGCCATATTCACCTTCAATATCTATTTCTGAGATGAGTTATTGTAATTATTTACACTATTTACATTGTTCAGACTGTTATCCTCATCTTTGTTGCCATATTCACATTCAATATCTGTCTATATATCTGGATAGAGTTATTGTAATTATTTACACCATTGTGGACTGTTGTCCTCATCTTTGTTGCCATATTCACATTCAATATCTGTCTATATATCTGAGATGAGTTATTGTAATTATTTACACTATATACATTGTTCGGACTGTTGTCCTCATCTTTGTTGCCATATTCACCTTCAACATCTGTCCATATTTCTGAGATGAGTTATTGTAATTATTTACACTATATACATTGTTCGGACTGTTATCCTCATCTTTGTTGCCATATTCACATTCAATATCTGTCTATATTTCTGAGATGAGTTATTGTAATTATTTACACTATATACATTGTTCGGACTGTTATCCTCATCTTTGTTGCCATATTCACCTTCAACATCTGTCTATATTTCTGAGATGAGTTATTGTAATTATTTACACTATATACATTGTTCGGACTGTTATCCTCATCTTTTGTTGCCATATTCACATTCAATATCTGTCTATATTTCTGAGATATGAGGCATTGTAATTATTTACACTATTTACATTGTTCAGACTGTTATCCTCATCTTTGTTGCCATATTCACATTCAATATCTGTCTATATTTCTGAGATGAGTTATTGTAATTATTTACACTATATACATTGTTCGGACTGTTATCCTCATCTTTGTTGCCATATTCACATTCAATATCTGTCTATATTTCTGAGATGAGTTATTGTAATTATTTATACTATTTACATTGTTAGGACTGTTGTCCTCATCTTTGTTGCCATATTCACATTCAATATCTGTCTATATTTCTGAGATGAGTTATTGTAATTATTTACACTATTTACATTGTTCAGACTGTTGTCCTCATCTTTGTTGCCATATTCACATTCAATATCTGTCTATATTTCTGAGATGAGTTATTGTAATTATTTATACTATTTACATTGTTAGGACTGTTGTCCTCATCTTTGTTGCCATATTCACATTCAATATCTGTCTATATATCTGAGATGAGGCATTGTAATTATTTACTATTTACATTGTTCAGGCTGTTATCCTCATCTTTTTGTTGCCATATTCACCTTCAGCATCTGTCTATATTTCTGAGATGAGTTATTGTAATTATTTATACTATTTACATTGTTAGGACTGTTGTCCTCATCTTTATTGCCATATTCACATTCAATATCTGTCTATATTTCTGAGATGAGTTATTGTAATTATTTACACTATTTACATTGTTCAGACTGTTGTCCTCATCTTTGTTGCCATATTCACATTCAATATCTGTCTATATTTCTGAGATGAGTTATTGTAATTATTTATACTATTTACATTGTTAGGACTGTTGTCCTCATCTTTGTTGCCATATTCACATTCAATATCTGTCTATATATCTGAGATGAGGCATTGTAATTATTTACACTATTTACATTGTTCAGACTGTTATCCTCATCTTTGTTGCCATATTCACCTTCAACATCTGTCATTATGAGATGAGTTATTGTAATTATTTATACTATTTACATTGTTAGGACTGTTGTCCTCATCTTTGTTGCCATATTCACATTCAATATCTGTCTATATTTCTGAGATGAGTTATTGTAATTATTTACACTATTTACATTGTTCAGACTGTTGTCCTCATCTTTGTTGCCATATTCACATTCAATATCTGTCTATATTTCTGAGATGAGTTATTGTAATTATTTATACTATTTACATTGTTAGGACTGTTGTCCTCATCTTTGTTGCCATATTCACATTCAATATCTGTCTATATATCTGAGATGAGGCATTGTAATTATTTACACTATTTACATTGTTCAGACTGTTATCCTCATCTTTGTTGCCATATTCATTTCAATATCTGTCTATATTTCTGAGATGAGTTATTGTAATTATTTACACTATATACATTGTTCGGACTGTTATCCTCATCTTTGTTGCCATATTCACATTCAATATCTGTCTATATTTCTGAGATGAGGTATTGTAATTATTTACACTATTTACATTGTTCAGACTGTTATCCTCATCTTTGTTGCCATATTCACCTTCAACATCTGTCTATATTTCTGAGATGAGTTATTGTAATTATTTATACTATTTACATTGTTAGGACTGTTGTCCTCATCTTTGTTGTTGCCATATTCACATTCAATATCTGTCTATATTTCTGAGATGAGTTATTGTAATTATTTACACTATATACATTGTTCGGACTGTTATCCTCATCTTTGTTGCCATATTCACATTCAATATCTGTCTATATTTCTGAGATGAGGCATTGTAATTATTTACACTATTTACATTGTTCAGACTGTTATCCTCATCTTTGTTGCCATATTCACCTTCAACATCTGTCTATATTTCTGAGATGAGTTATTGTAATTATTTATACTATTTACATTGTTAGGACTGTTGTCCTCATCTTTGTTGCCATATTCACATTCAATATCTGTCTATATTTCACAGATGAGTTATTGTAATTATTTACACTATTTACATTGTTCGGACTGTTATCCTCATCTTTGTTGCCATATTCACATTCAATATCTGTCTATATATCTGAGATGAGTTATTGTAATTATTTATACTATTTACATTGTTCGGACTGTTGTCCTCATCTTTGTTGCCATATTCACATTCAATATCTGTCTATATTTCTGAGATGAGTTATTGTAATTATTTACACTATTTACATTGTTCGGACTGTTATCCTCATCTTTGTTGCCATATTCACATTCAATATCTGTCTATATTTCTGAGATGAGTTATTGTAATTATTTACACTATTTACATTGTTCAGACTGTTGTCCTCATCTTTGTTGCCATATTCACATTCAATATCTATCTATATTTCTGAGATGAGTTATTGTAATTATTTACACTATTTACATTGTTCGGACTGTTGTCCTCATCTTTGTTGCCATATTCACATTCAATATCTGTCTATATTTCTGAGATGAGTTATTGTAATTATTTACACTATTTACATTGTTCGGACTGTTATCCTCATCTTTGTTGCCATATTCACATTCAATATCTGTCTATATTTCTGAGATGAGTTATTGTAATTATTTACACTATTTACATTGTTTGGACAGTTGTCCTCATCTTTGTTGCCATATTCACATTCAATATCTGTCTATATTTCTGAGATGAGTTATTGTAATTATTTACACTATTTACATTGTTTGGACAGTTGTCCTCATCTTTGTTGCCATAGAAGTATTCACATTCAATATCTGTCTATATTTCTGAGATGAGTTATTGTAATTATTTACACTATTTACATTGTTCGGACTGTTATCCTCATCTTTGTTGCCATATTCACATTCAATATCTGTCTATATTTCTGAGATGAGTTATTGTAATTATTTACACTATTTACATTGTTCGGACTGTTGTCCTCATCTTTGTTGCCATATTCACATTCAATATCTGTCTATATTTCTGAGATGAGTTATTGTAATTATTTACACTATTTACATTGTTCAGACTGTTGTCCTCATCTTTGTTGCCATATTCACCTTCAATATCTGTCTATATTTCTGAGATGAGGTATTGTAATTATTTACACTATTTACATTGTTCGGACTGTTGTCCTCATCTTTGTTGCCATATTCACATTCAATATCTGTCTATATTTCTGAGATGAGTTATTGTAATTATTTACACTATTTACATTGTTCAGACTGTTGTCCTCATCTTTGTTGCCATATTCACCTTCAATATCTGTCTATATTTCTGAGATGAGTTATTGTAATTATTTACACTATATACATTGTTCAGACTGTTGTCCTCATCTTTGTTGCCATATTCACATTCAATATCTGTCTATATTTATGAGATGAGGTATTGTAATTATTTACACTATTTACATTGTTTGGACTGTTGTCCTCATCTTTGTTGCCATATTCACCTTCAATATCTGTCTATATTTCTGAGATGAGTTATTGTAATTATTTACACTATATACATTGTTCGGACTGTTGTCCTCATCTTTGTTGCCATATTCACATTCAATATCTGTCTATATTTCTGAGATGAGTTATTGTAATTATTTACACTATATACATTGTTCGGACTGTTATCCTCATCTTTGTTGCCATATTCACATTCAATATCTGTCTATATTTCTGAGATGAGGCATTGTAGTACAATTTACACTATATACATTGTTCGGACTGTTATCCTCATCTTTGTTGCCATATTCACATTCAATATCTGTCTATATTTCTGAGATGAGTTATTGTAATTATTTACACTATATATACATTGTTCGGACTGTTATCCTCATTTGTTGCCATATTCACATTCAATATCTGTCTATATTTCTGAGATGAGGCATTGTAATTATTTACACTATTTACATTGTTCAGACTGTTATCCTCATCTTTTGTTGCATATTCACATTCAATATCTGTCTATATTTCTGAGATGAGTTATTGTAATTATTTACACTATATACATTGTTCGGACTGTTATCCTCATCTTTGTTGCCATATTCACATTCAATATCTGTCTATATTTCTGAGATGAGGCATTGTAATTATTTACGCTATTTACATTGTTCAGACTGTTGTCCTCATCTTTGTTGCCATATTCACATTCAATATCTGTCTATATTTCTGAGATGAGTTATTGTAATTATTTACACTATATACATTGTTCGGACTGTTATCCTCATCTTTGTTGCCATATTCACATTCAATATCTGTCTATATTTCTGAGATGAGGCATTGTAATTATTTACACTATATACATTGTTCGGACTATTATCCTCATCTTTGTTGCCATATTCACCTTCAACATCTGTCTATATTTCTGAGATGAGTTCTTGTAATTATTTACACTATATACATTGTTCGGACTGTTATCCTCATCTTTGTTTGCCATATTCACATTCAATATCTGTCTATATTTCTGAGATGAGTTATTGTAATTATTTACTATATACATTGTTCGGACTGTTATCCTCATCTTTGTTTGCCATATTCACATTCAATATCTGTCTATATTTCTGAGATGAGGCATTGTAATTATTTACACTATTTACATTGTTCAAGACTGTTATCCTCATATTTGTTGCCATATTCACATTCAATATCTGTCTATATTTCTGAGATGAGTTATTGTAATTATTTACACTATATACATTGTTCGGACTGTTATCCTCATCTTTGTTGCCATATTCACATTCAATATCTGTCTATATTTCTGAGATGAGGCATTGTAATTATTTACACTATATACATTGTTCGGACTGTTATCCTCATCTTTGTTGCCATATTCACCTTCAACATCTGTCTATATTTCTGAGATGAGTTATTGTAATTATTTACACTATATACATTGTTCGGACTGTTATCCTCATCTTTGTTGCCATATTCATTCAATATCTGTCTATATTTCTGAGATGAGTTATTGTAATTATTTACACTATATACATTGTTCGGACTGTTATCCTCATCTTTGTTGCCATATTCACATTCAATATCTGTCTATATTTCTGAGATGAGGCATTGTAATTATTTACACTATTTACATTGTTCAGACTGTTATCCTCATATTTGTTGCCATATTCACATTCAATATCTGTCTATATTTCTGAGATGAGTTATTGTAATTATTTACACTATATACATTGTTCAGGCTATTGTCCTCATCTTTGTTGCCATATTCACCTTCAATATCTGTCTATATTTCTGAGATGAGGTATTGTAATTATTTACACTATTTTGTTCAGACTGTTATCCTCATCTTTGTTGCCATATTCACATTCAATATCTGTCTATATTTCTGAGATGAGTTATTGTAATTATTTACACTATATACATTGTTCGGACTGTTATCCTCATCTTTGTTGCCATATTCACCTTCAACATCTGTCTATATTTCTGAGATGAGTTATTGTAAATTATTTACACTATATACATTGTTCGGACTGTTATCCTCATCTTTGTTGCCATATTCACATTCAAGATCTGTCTATATTTCTGAGATGAGTTATTGTAATTATGTACACTATATACATTGTTCGGACTGTTATCCTCATCTTTGTTGCCATATTCACATTCAATATCTGTCTATATTTCTGAGATGAGGCATTGTAATTATTTACTATTTACATTGTTCAGACTGTTATCCTCATATTTGTTGCCATATTCACATTCAATATCTGTCTATATTTCTGAGATGAGTTATTGTAATTATTTACACTATATACATTGTTCAGACTGTTGTCCTCATCTTTGTTGCCATATTCACCTTCAATATCTGTCTATATTTCTGAGATGAGTTATTGTGAGTATTTACACTATTTACATTGTTCAGACTGTTATCCTCATCTTTGTTGCCATATTTTCACATTCAATATCTGTCTATATTTAAGGATGAGTTATTGTAATTATTTACACTATATACATTGTTCGGACTGTTGTCCTCATCTTTGTTACCATATTCACCTTCAATATCTGTCAATATTTCTGAGATGAATTATTGTAATTGGCTACACTATTTGCATTGTTTGGACTGTTATCCTCATCTTTGTTGCCATATTCACATTCAATATCTGTCTATATTTCTGAGATGAGTTATTGTAATTATTTACACTATTTACATTGTTCAGACTGTTGTCCTCATCTTTGTTGCATATTCACATTCCAATATCTACATCTATGTTCTGGATGAGTTATTGTAATTATTTACACTATTTACATTGTTCAGACTGTTGTCCTCATCTTTGTTGCCATATTCACATTCAATATCTGTCTATATTTCTGAGATGAGTTATTGTAATTATTTACACTATTTACATTGTTCAGACTGTTGTCCTCATCTTTGTTGCCATATTCACCATTCAATATCTGTCTATATTTCTGAGATGAGTTATTGTAATTATTTACACTATTTACATTGTTCAGACTGTTATCCTCATCTTTGTTGCCATATTCACATTCAATATCTGTCTATATTTCTTAGATGAGTTATTGTAATTATTTACACTATATACATTGTTAGGACTGTTATCCTCATCTTTGTTGCCATATTCACATTCAATATCTGTCTATATTTCTGAGATGAGGCATTGTAATTATTTACACTATTTACATTGTTCGGACTGTTGTCCTTATCTTTTGTTGCCATATTCACATTCAATATCTGTCTATATTTCTGAGATGAGTTATTGTAATTATTTACATATTTGTTAATTTCGGACTGTTCTCCTCTTGTTGCCATATTCACATTCAATATCTGTCTATATTTCTGAGATGAGTTATTGTAATTATTTACACTATTTACATTGTTCAGACTGTTATCCTCATCTTTGTTGCCATATTCACATTCAATATCTGTCTATATTTCTGAGATGAGTTATTGTAATTATTTACACTATATACATTGTTCGGACTATTTATCCTCATCTTTGTTGCCATATTCATTCAATATCTGTCTATATTTCTGAGATGAGTTGTTGTAATTATTTACACTATTTACATTGTTCAAGACTGTTATCCTCATCTTTGTTTTTCATATTCACATTTTCAATATCTGTCTATATTTCTGAGATGGGTGTGTAATTATTTACCTATATACATTGTTCGGACTGTTATCCTCATCTTTGTTGCCATATTCACATTCAATATCTGTCTATATTTCTGAGATGAGTTATTGTAATTATTTACACTATATACATTGTTCGGACTGTTATCCTCATCTTTGTTGCCATATTCAAATTCAATATCTGTCTATATTTCTGAGATGAGTTATTGTAATTATTTACACTATATACATTGTTCGGACTGTTATCCTCATCTTTGTTTGCCATATTCACATTCAATATCTGTCTATATTTCTGAGATGAGTTATTGTAATTATTTACACTATATACATTGTTCGGACTGTTATCCTCATCTTTGTTGCCATATTCACATTCAATATCTGTCTATATTTCTGAGATGAGGCATTGTAATTATTTACACTATTTACATTGTTCAGACTGTTATCCTCATATTTGTTGCCATATTCACATTCAATATCTGTCTATATTTCTGAGATGAGTTATTGTAATTATTTACACTATATACATTGTTCAGACTGTTGTCCTCATCTTTGTTGCCATATTCACCTTCAATATCTGTCTATATTTCTGAGATGAGTTATTGTAATTATTTACACTATTTACATTGTTCAGACTGTTATCCTCCACATCTTTGTTGCCATATTCATTCAATATCTGTCTATATTTCTGAGATGAGTTATTGTAATTATTTACACTATATACATTGTTCGGACTGTTGTCCTCATCTTTGTTGCCATATACACCTTCAATATCTGTCAATATTTCTGAGATGAATTATTGTAATTATTTACACTATTTACATTGTTTGGACTGTTATCCTCATCTTTGTTACCACTATTCTAAAATTCAATATCTGTCTATATTTCTGAGATGAGTTATTGTAATTATTTACACTATTTACATTGTTCAGACTGTTGTCCTCATCTTTGTTGCCATATTCACATTCAATATCTGTCTATATTTCTGAGATGAGTTATTGTAATTATTTACACTATTTACATTGTTCAGACTGTTGTCCTCATCTTTGTTGCCATATTCACATTCAATATCTGTCTATATTTTCTGAGATGAGTTATTGTAATTATTTACACTATTTACATTGTTCAGACTGTTGTCCTCATTCTTTGTTGCCATATTCACATTCAATATCTGTCTATATTTCTGAGATGAGTTATTGTAATTATTTACACTATATACATTGTTCGGACTGTTATCCTCATCTTTGTTGCCATATTCACATTCAATATCTGTCTATATTTCTGAGATGAGTTATTGTAATTATTTACACTATATACATTGTTCGGACTATTTGCTCCTCATACGTACCATATTCACATTTCCAATATCTGTCTATATTTCTGAGATGAGGCATTGTAATTATTTACACTATTTACATTGTTCGGACTGTTGTCCTTATCTTTGTTGCCATATTCACATTCAATATCTGTCTATGTTTCTGAGATGAGTTATTGTAATTATTTACACTATTTACCATTGTTCGGGACACTGTTATCCTCATCTTTGTTGCCATATTCACATTCAATATCTGTCTATATTTCTGAGATGAGTTATTGTAATTATTTACACTATTTACATTGTTCAAGACTGTTATCCTCATCTTTGTTGCCATATTCACATTCAATATCTGTCTATATTTCTGAGATGAGTTGTTATAATTATTTACACTACCATTGTTCGGACTGTTATCCTCATCTTTGTTGCCATATTCATATTCAATATCTGTCTATATTTCTGAGATGAGTTATTGTAATTATTTACACTATTTACATTATTTCAGACTGTTATCCTCATCTTTGTTGCCATATTCACATTCAATATCTGTCTATATTTCTGAGATGAGTTATTGTAATTATTTACACTATATACATTGTTCGGACTGTTATCCTCATCTTTGTTGCCATATTCACATTCAATATCTGTCTATATTTCTGAGATGAGTTATTGTAATTATTTACACTATATACATTGTTCGGACTGTTATCCTCATCTTTGTTGCCATATTCACATTCAATATCTGTCTATATTTCTGAGATGAGTTATTGTAATTATTTACACTATTTACATTGTTCAGACTGTTGTCCTCATCTTTGTTGCCATATTCACCTTCAATATCTGTCTATATTTCTAAGATGAGTTATTGTAATTATTTACACTATATACATTGTTCGGACTGTTGTCACCTCATCTTTGTTGCCATATTCACATTCAATATCTGTCTATATTTCTGAGATGAGTTATTGTAATTATTTACACTATATACATTGTTCGGACTGTTGTCCTCATCTTTGTTGCCATATTCACCTTCAATATCTGTCTATATTTCTGAGATGAGTTATTGTAATTATTTTTACTATATACATTATTTGACTGTTGTCACTATCTTTGTTGCCATATTCACATTCAATATCTGTCTATATTTCTGAGATGAGTTATTGTAATTATTTACACTATTTACATTTGTTCAGACTGTGTCCTCATCTTTGTTGCCATATTCACCTTCAATATCTGTCTATATTTCTGAGATGAGTTATTGTAATTATTTACACTATATACATTGTTCAGACTGTTGTCCTCATCTTTGTTGCCATATTCACATTCAATATCTGTCTATATTTCTGAGATGAGTTATTGTAATTATTTACACTATATACATTGTTCAGACTGTTGTCCTCTATCTTTGTTGCCATATTCACATTCAATATCTGTCTATATTTCTGAGATGAGTTATTGTAGAAATTATTTACACTATTTACATTGTTAAGACTATTGTCCTCATCTTTGTTGCCATATTCACATTCAATATCTGTCTATATTTCTGAGATGAGTTATTGTAATTATTTACTATTTACATTGTTCAGACTGTTGTCCTCATCTTTGTTGCCATATTCACCTTCAATATCTGTCTATATTTCTGAGATGAGTTATTGTAATTATTTACACTATATACATTGTTCAGACTGTTGTCCTCATCTTTGTTGCCATATTCACATTCAATATCTGTCTATATTTCTGAGATGAGTTATTGTAATTATTTACACTATTTACATTGTTCAGACTGTTGTCCTCATCTTTGTTGCCATATTCACCTTCAATATCTGTCTATATTTCTGAGATGAGTTATTGTAATTATTTACACTATATACATTGTTCAGACTGTTTATCTATATCTTGCCATATTCACATTCAATATCTGTATACCTATTTTGAGATGAGTTATTATGAGGTATTCCCTATATACATTGTTCAGGCTATTTGTCCTCATCTTTGTTGCCATATTCACATTCAATATCTGTCTATATTTGAGATGAGTTATTGTAATTATTTTTATTTACATTGTTCAGACTGTTGTCTACTCATCTTTGTTGCCATATTCACATTCAATATCTGTCTATATTTCTGAGATGAGTTATTGTAATTATTTACACTATATACATTGTTCGGACTGTTATCCTCATCTTTGTTGCCATATTCACCTTCAATATCTGTCTATATTTCTGAGATGAGTTATTGTAATTATTTACACTGTGTACATTGTTCAGACTGTTGTCCTCATCTTTGTTGCCATATTCACATTCAATATCTGTCTATATTTCTGAGATGAGTTATTGTAATTATTTACACTATTTACATTGTTCAGACTGTTGTCCTCATCTTTGTTGCCATATTCACATTCAATATCTGTCTATATTTCTGAGATGAGTTATTGTAATTATTTACACTATTTACATTGTTCAGACTGTTATCCTCATCTTTGTTGCCATATTCACATTCAATATCTGTCTATATTTCTGAGATGAGTTATTGTAATTATTTACACTATTTACATTGTTCAGACTGTTGTCCTCATTTTTGTTGGCCATATTCACGTTCAGTATCTGTCTATATTTCTGAGATGAGTTATTGTAATTATTTACACTATTTACATTGTTCAGACTGTTATCCTCATCTTTGTTGCCATATTCACATTCAATATCTGTCTATATATCTGAGATGAGTTATTGTAATTATTTACTATATACATTGTTCGGACTGTTGTCCTCATCTTTGTTGCCATATTCACATTCAATATCTGTCTATATTTCCTGAGATGAGTTATTGTAATTATTTACACTATTTACATTGTTCAGACTGTTGTCCTCATCTTTGTTGCCATATTCACATTCAATATCTGTCACTATTTCTGAGATGAGTTATTGTAATTATTTACACTATTTACATTGTTCAGACTGTTGTCCTCATCTTTGTTGCCATATTCACCTTCAATATCTGTCTACTGTTTCTGAGATGAGTTATTGTAATTATTTACACTATATACATTATTGGACTGTTATCCTCATCTTTGTTGCATATTCACATTCAACCTCCTGTCTATATATCTGAGATGAGTTATTGTAATTATTTACACTATTTACATGATGTTCAGACTGTTGTCCTCATCTTTGTTGCCATATTCACGTTCAGTATCTGTCTATATTTCTGAGATGAGTTATTGTAATTATTTACACTATTTACATTGTTCAGACTATTAGCATCCTCATCTTTGTTGCCATATTCACCTTCAATATCTGTCTATATTTCTGAGATGAGTTATTGTAATTATTTACACTATTTACATTGTTCAGACTGTTGTCCTCATCTTTGTTGCCATATTCACATTCAATATCTGTCTATATTTCTGAGATGAGTTATTGTAATTATTTACACTTCTTCACATTTATTTCAGACTGTTCTCATCTTTGTTGCCATATTCACATTCAATATCTGTCTATATTTCTATGAGATGAGTTATTGTAATTATTTACACTATTTACATTGTTCAGGCATTTGTCCTCATCTTTGTTTATATTCACATTCAATATCTGTCTATTTGTGAGATGAGTTATTGTAATTATTTACACTATTTACATTATTCAGACTGTTGTCCTCATCTTTGTTGCCATACTCATTCAATATCTGTCTATATTTCTGAGATGAGTTATTGTAATTATTTACACTATTTACATTATTAGACTGTTGTCATCTTTGTTGCCATATTCACCATTAATGTCATGCTATTTCTGAGATGAGTTGTGTAATTATTTACACTATTTACATTGTTCAGACCCTTTTGTCCTCATCTTTATTTATATTCACATTCAACTCTGTGTCTATATTTCTGAGATGAGTTATTGTAATTATTTACACTATTTACATTGTTCAGACTGTTGTCTCTTTGTTGCCATATTCACATTCAATATCTGTCTATATTTCTGAGATGAGTTATTGTAATTATTTGCCTATATACATTGTTCGGACTGTTGTCCTCATCTTTGTTGCCATATTCACATTCAATATCTGTCTATATTTCTGAGATGAGTTATTGTAATTATTTACCACTATTTACATTGTTCAGACTGTTGTCCTCATCTTTGTTGCCATATTCACCTTCAATATCTGTCTATATTTCTGAAGATGAGTTATTGTAATTATTTGATATACATTGTTCGGACTGTTATCCTCATCTTTGTTGCCATATTCACATTCAATATCTGTCTATTTCTGAGATGAGTTATTGTAATTATTTACCACTATTTACATTGTTCAGACTGTTGTCCTCATCTTTGTGTTGCCATTACGTCAATATCTGTCCTATTTCTGAGATGAGTTATTGTAATTATTTACACTATTTACATTGTTCAATTTATTGTCCTCATCTTTGTTGTATGTTACACATTCAATATCCATCTGCTGCAGAGATGAGTTATTGTAATTGTACCTGTTACATTGTTCAGACTGTTGTCCTCATCTTTGTTGCCATATTCACATTCAATATCTGTCTATATTTCTGAGATGATTATTGTAATTATTTACACTATATATGCAGTAGAATTTGGGACTGTTGTCCTCATCTTTATTGCCATATTCACCTTCAATATCTGTGTCTATATTTCTGGAGATGAGTTATTGTAATTATTTACACTATATACATCATTGGGACTGTTATCCTCATCTTTATTTATATATTCACCTTCAATATCTGAAATACTATTTCTGAGATGAGTTATTGTAATTGTATTTACACTATATACATTGTTCGGACTGTTTGTCCTCATCTTTGTTGCCATATTCACCTTCAATATCTGTCTATATTTCTGAGATGAGTTATTGTAATTATTTACACTATATACATTGTTAGGACTGTTGTCCTCATCTTTATTTACTATTCACCTTCAATATCCACTTCTATATTTCTGAGATGAGTTATTGTAATTATTTACACTATATACATTGTTAGGACTGTTGTGTCCTCATCTTTGTTGCCATATTCACCTTCAATATCTGTCTCTATATTTCTGTAAGGATAAGTTGTATGATATTTACACTACATATACATTGTTGGACTGTTGTATATCTTTGTTGCCATATTCACCTTTAATATCTGTCTATATTTCTGAGATGAGTTATTGTAATTATTTACACTATATACATTGTTCGGACTGTTGTCCTCATCTTTGTTGCCATATTCACCTTCAATATCTGTCTATATTTCTGAGATGAGTTATTGTAATTACTTACACTATATACATTGTTCGGACTGTTGTCCTCATCTTTGTTGCCATATTCACCTTCAATATCTGTCTATTTCTGAGATGAGTTATTGTAATTATTTACACTATATACATTGTTCGGACTGTTGTCCTCATCTTTGTTGCCATATTCACCTTCAATATCTGTTATATTTCTGAGATGAGTTATTGTAATTATTTACACTATATACATTGTTCGGACTGTTGTCCTCATCTTTGTTGCCATATTCACCTTCAATATCTGTCTATATTTCTGAGATGAGTTATTGTAATTATTTACACTATATACATTGTTCGGACTGTTGTCCTCATCTTTGTTGCCATATTCACCTTCAATATCTGTCTATATTTCTGATGAGTTATTGTAATTATTTACACTATATACATTGTTCAGACTGTTGTCCTCATCTTTGTTGCCATATTCACTCGTACAATATCTGTCTATATTTCTGAGATGAGTTATTGTAATTATTTACACTATATACATTGTTCGGACTGTTGTCCTCATCTTTGTTGCCATATTCACATTCAATATCTGTCTATATTTCTGAGATGAGTTATTGTAATTATTTACACTATTTACATTGTTTGGACTGTTGTCCTCATCTTTGTTGCCATATTCACCTTCAATATCTGTCTATATTTCTGAGATGAGTTATTGTAATTATTTACACTATATACATTGTTCAGACTGTTGTCCTCATCTTTGTTGCCATATTCACTCGTACAATATCTGTCTATATTTCTGAGATGAGTTATTGTAATTATTTACACTATATACATTGTTCGGACTGTTGTCCTCATCTTTGTTGCCATATTCACCTTCAATATCTGTCTATATTTCTGAGATGAGTTATTGTAATTATTTACACTATATACATTGTTCAGACTGTTGTCCTCATCTTTGTTGCCATATTCACTCGTACAATATCTGTCTATATTTCTGAGATGAGTTATTGTAATTATTTACACTATATACATTGTTCGGACTGTTGTCCTCATCTTTGTTGCCATATTCACATTCAATATCTGTCTATATTTCTGAGATGAGTTATTGTAATTATTTACACTATTTACATTGTTTGGACTGTTGTCCTCATCTTTGTTGCCATATTCACCTTCAATATCTGTCTATATTTCTGAGATGAGGTATTGTAATTATTTACACTATTTACATTGTTCAGACTGTTGTCCTCATCTTTGTTGCCATATTCACCTTCAATATCTGTCTATATTTCTGATACGAGTTATTGTAATTATTTACACTATTTACATTGTTTTGACTGTTGTCCTCATCTTTGTTGCCATATTCACATTCAATATCTGTCTATATTTCTGAGATGAGTTATTGTAATTATTTACACTATTTACATTGTTCAGACTGTTGTCCTCATCTTTGTTGCCATATTCACATTCAATATCTGTCTATATTTCTGAGATGAGTTATTGTAAATATTTACACTATTTACATTGTTCAGACTGTTGTCCTCATCTTTGTTGCCATATTCACATTCAATATCTGTCTATATTTCTGAGATGAGTTATTGTAATTATTTACACTATTTACATTGTTCGGACTGTTGTCCTTATCTTTGTTGCCATATTCACATTCAATATCTGTCTATATTTCTGAGATGAGTTATTGTAATTATTTACACTATTTACATTGTTCGGACTGTTGTCCTCATCTTTGTTGCCATATTCACATTCAATATCTGTCTATATTTCTGAGATGAGTTATTGCAATTATTTACACTATTTACATTGTTCTGAATGTTATCCTCATCTTTGTTGCCATATTCACATTCAATATCTGTCTATATTTCTGAGATGAGTTATTGTAATTATTTACACTATTTACATTGTTCAGACTGTTATCCTCATCTTTGTTGCCATATTCACATTCAATATCTGTCTATATTTCTGAGATGAGTTATTGTAATTATTTACACTATTTACATTGTTCGGACTGTTATCCTCATCTTTGTTGCCATATTCACATTCAATATCTGTCTATATTTCTGAGATGAGTTATTGTAAATATTTACACTATTTACATTGTTCAGACTGTTGTCCTCATCTTTGTTGCCATATTCACATTCAATATCTGTCTATATTTCTAAGATGAGTTATTGTAATTATTTACACTATTTACATTGTTCGGACTGTTGTCCTTATCTTTGTTGCCATATTCACATTCAATATCTGTCTATATTTCTGAGATGAGTTATTGTAATTATTTACACTATTTACATTGTTCGGACTGTTATCCTCATCTTTGTTGCCATATTCACATTCAATATCTGTCTATATTTCTGAGATGAGTTATTGTAAATATTTACACTATTTACATTGTTCAGACTGTTGTCCTCATCTTTGTTGCCATATTCACATTCAATATCTGTCTATATTTCTGAGATGAGTTATTGTAATTATTTACACTATTTACATTTTTGTCTAGACTGTTGTCCTTATCTTTGTTGCCATATTCACATTCAATATCTGTCTATATTTCTGAGATGAGTTATTGTAATTATTTACACTATTTACATTGTTCGGACTGTTGTCCTTATCTTTGTTGCCATATTCACATTCAATATCTGTCTATATTTCTGAGATGAGTTATTGTAATTATTTACACTATTTACATTGTTCGGACCGTTATCCTCATCTTTGTTGCCATATTCACATTCAATATCTGTCTATATTTCTGAGATGAGTTATTGTAAATATTTCTACACTATTTACATTGTTCAGACTGTTGTCCTCATCTTTGTTGCCATATTCACATTCAATATCTGTCTATATTTCTGAGATGAGTTATTGTAAATATTTACACTATTTACATTGTTCAGACTGTTGTCCTCATCTATATTGCCATATTCACATTCAATATCTGTCTATATTTCTGAGATGAGTTATTGTAATTATTTATTAATTATTTACATTGTCTTGACTGTTGTCCTTATCTTTGTTGCCATATTCACATTCAATATCTGTCTATATTTCTGAGATGAGTTATTGTAATTATTTACACTATTTACATTGTTCGGACTGTTATCCTCATCTTTGTTGCCATATTCACATTCAATATCTGTCTATATTTCTGAGATGAGTTATTGTAAATATTTACACTATTTTTACATTGTTCAGACTGTTGTCCTCATCTTTGTTGCCATATTCACATTCAATATCTGTCTATATTTCTGAGATGAGTTATTGTAATTATTTACACTATTTACATTGTTCGGACTGTTGTCCTTATCTTTGTTGCCATATTCACATTCAATATCTGTCTATATTTCTGAGATGAGTTATTGTAATTATTTACACTATTTACATTGTTCGGACTGTTATCCTCATCTTTGTTGCCATATTCACATTCAATATCTGTCTATATTTCTGAGATGAGTTATTGTAATTATTTACACTATTTACATTGTTCGGACTGTTGTCCTCATCTTTGTTGCCATATTCACATTCAATATCTGTCTATATTTCTGAGATGAGTTATTGTAATTATTTACTCATTTACATTGTTCGGACTGTTATCCTCATCTTTGTTGCCATATTCACATTCAATATCTGTCTATATTTCTGAGATGAGTTATTGTAAATATTTACACTATTTACATTGTTCAGACTGTTGTCCTCATCTTTGTTGCCATATTCACATTCAATATCTGTCTATATTTCTGAGATGAGTTATTGTAAATATTTACACTATTTGTATTGTTCAGACTGTTGTCCTCATCTTTGTTGCCATATTCACATTCAATATCTGTCTATATTTCTGAGATGAGTTATTGTAATTATTTACACTATTTACATTGTTCGGACTGTTGTCCTTATCTTTGTTGCCATATTCACATTCAATATCTGTCTATATTTCTGAGATGAGTTATTGTAATTATTTACACTATTTACATTGTTCGGACTGTTGTCCTCATCTCTTTGTTGCCATATTCACATTCAATATCTGTCTATATTTCTGAGATGAGTTATTGTAATTATTTACACTATTTACATTGTTCGGACTGTTGTCCTTATCTTTGTTGCCATATTCACATTCAATATCTGTCTATATTTCTGAGATGAGTTATTGTAAATATTTACACTATTTACATTGTTCAGACTGTTGTCCTCATCTTTGTTGCCATATTCACATTCAATATCTGTCTATATTTCTGAGATGAGTTATTGTAATTATTTACACTATTTACATTGTTCGGACTGTTGTCCTTATCTTTGTTGCCATATTCACATCTAATATCTGTCTATATTTCTGAGATGAGTTCTTGTAAATATTTACACTATTTACATTGTTCAGACTGTTGTCACCATCTTTGTTGCCATGTTCACATTCAATATCTGTCTATGTTTAAGTGAGTTATTTTAATTATTTACACTATTTGTTGTTCAGACTGTTGTCTTCATCTTTAGTTGCCATATTCATTCAATATCTGTCTATGTTTGAATGAGGTATTGTAATTATTTATCCTATTTACATTGTTCAGACTGTTGTCCTCATCTTTGTTGCCATATTTACATTCAATATCTGTCTATGTTTCTGAGACAGAGTTATTGTAATTATTTACACTATTTACATTGTTTGGACTGTTGTCATCTTTATTGCCATATTCACCTTTAATGTCTGTCTATATTTCTGAGATGATTGTTGTAATTATTTACACTATTTACATTGTTCAATTGACATCCTCATCTTTGTTGCCATATTCACACACGTTCAGTATCTGTCTATATTTCTGAGATGAGTTATTGTAATTATTTACACTATTTACATTGTTCAGACTGTTGTCCTCATCTTTGTTGCCATATTCATTTAATATCTGTCTATATTTTAGAGATGAGTTATTGTAATTATTTACACTATTTACATTGTTCAGACTGTTGTCTCATCTTTGTTGCCATATTCACGTTTATCATCTATGTTCTGAGATGAGTTATGATGATATTACACTATTTACATTGTTCAGACTGTTGTCCTCATCTTTGTTGCCATATTCACGTTCAGTATCTGTCTATTTCTGAGATGAGTTATTGCCTTAATTATTTACACACTATTTACATTGTTCAGACTGTTGTCCTCATCTTTGTTGCCATATTCACGTTGATGTCTGTCTATATTTCTGAGATGAGTTATTGTAATTATTTACTATTTACATTGTTTGGACCACTGTCCTCATCTTTGTTACCATATTCACCTTTAATGTCTCTATATTTCTGAGATGAGTTATTGTAATTATTTACTATTTACATTGTTGAACTGTTGTCCTCTTTGTTGCCATATTCACGTTCAGTATCTATCTATGTTCTGAGATGAGTTGTTGTAATTATTTACACTATTTACATTGTTCGAACTGTTGTCCTCATCTTTGTTTCTTCATTCTCATCTTAATATTTCTGAGATGAGTTATTGTAATTATTTTCCTTTGTTGTTCCAGACTGTTGTCCTCATCTTTGTTGCCATATTCACGTTCAGTATCTGTCTATATTTCTGGGATGAGTTATTGTAGGTATTTACACTATTTACATTGTTTGGACTGTTGTCCTCATCTTTGTTGCCATATTCACCCTTTGCAATGTCTGTCTATATTTCTGAGATGAGTTGTTGTAATTATTTTCTTTACATTGTTCAGACTGTTGTCCTCATCTTTGTTGCCATATTCACGTTCAGTATCTGTGTCTATGTTTCTGAGATGAGTTATTGTAATTATTTACACTATTTACATTATTAGTTGTTTGTCTCCTTTTGTTGCCATATTCCACATTCAATATCTGTCTATATTTCTGAGATGAGTTATTGTAATTATTTACATTGTTCGAACTGTTGTCCTCATCTTTGTTGCCATATTCACGTTCAGTATCTGTCTATATTTCTGGGAATGAAGTTATTGTAATTATTTACACTATTTACATTGTTTGGACTGTTGTCCTCATCTTTGTTGCCATATTCACCTTTAATGTCTGTCTATATTTCTGAATGAGTTATTGTAATTATTTACCCTATTTACATTGTTCAGACTGTGTCCTCATCTTTGTTGCCATATTCACGTTCAGTATCTTATATTTCTGAGATGAGTTATTGTAATTATTTACACTATTTACATTGTTTGGTTCTTGTCCTCATCTTTGTTGCCATATTCACCTTTAATGTCTGTCTATATTTCTGAGATGAGTTATTGTAATTATTTACACCTTCCATTGTTCAGACTGTTATCCTCATCTTTTGTTGCCATATTCACGTTCAGTATCTGTCTATATTTCTGGGGTAGGTTATTGTAATTATTTACACTATTTACATTGTTCAGACTGTTGTCTCATCTTTGTTGCCATATTCACGTTCAGTGTCTGTCTATATTTCTGAGATGAGTTATTGTAATTATTTACACTATTTACATTGTTCAGACTATTTATCCTCATCTTTGTTGCCATATTCACGTTCAGTATCTGTCTATATTTCTGAGATAGATTGTGTAAATTATTTACACTATTTGTTGTTTGGACTGTTGTCCTCATCTTTGTTGCCATATTCACCTTTAATGTCTGTCTGCTATTTCTGAGATGAGTTATTGTAATTATTTACTATTTACATTGTTCAGACTGTTGTCCCTCCCATCTTTGTTGCCATATTCACGTTCAGTATCTGTCTATATTTCTGAGATAATTATTGTATTATTTACACTATTTACATTGTTTGGACTGTTGTCCTCATCTTTGTTTCATATTCACCTTTAATGTCTGTCTATATTTCTGAGATGAGTTATTGTAATTATTTACACTATTTACATTGTTCAGACTGTTGTCTCATCTTTGTTGCCATATTGCATTCATTATCTGTCTATATTTCTGAGATGAGTTATTGTAATTATTTACACTATTTACATTGTTTGGACTGTTGTCCTCATCTTTGTGCCATATTCTTTGTAATGTCTGTCTATATTTCTGAGATGAGTTATTGTAATTATTTACACTATTTACATTGTTCAGACTATTGTCTCATCTTTGTACCATATTCACGTTCAGTATCTGTCTATATTTCTGAGATGAGGGTTATTGTAATTAACACTATTTTGTTGTTTGGACTGTTGTACTCATCTTTGTTGCCATATTCACCTTTAATGTCTGTCTATATTTCTGAGATGAGTTGTATATTATTTACACTATTTACATTGTTCAGACTGTTGTCCTCATCTTGACATTTGCCCTATTCCGTTGATATCTGTCTATATTTCTGAGATGAGTTATTGTAATTATTTACACTATTTACATTGTTCGAACTGTTGTCCTCATCTTTGTTGCCATATTCACGTTCAGTAACATCTGTCTATGTTTCTGAGATGAGTTATTGTAATTATTTACACTATTTACATTGTTGGACTATTATCATCTTTATTGCCATATTCACCTTTAATGTCTGCTCCTGTTTCAAGATGAGTTATTGTAATTGTTTACACTATTTACATTGTTGAACTGTATGTCATCTTGTTTATACATGTTGAATTTCAGTATCTGTCACTGAATGAGTTAGCTGTAATTATTACCTGTTACATTATTCGAACTGTTGTCCTCATCTTTGTTACCATGTTGTTCACATTCAATATCTATATTTCTTGAATGAGTTATTGTAATTATTTACACTATTTACATTGTTCAGACTGTTGTCCTCATCTTTGTATTCCCACATTCAATATCTGTCTGTTTCTGAGATGAGTTATTGTAATTATTTACACTATTTACATTGTTCAGATGGCTATCATCTTTGTTGCCTTATTCATTCGTACCTACATCTGCTGAATGAGTTATTGTAATTATTTACGCTATTTTGTTGTTCAGACTGTTGTCCTCCTCTTTGTTTGCCGTATTCACGTTCAGTATCTGTCTATATTTCTGAATTGTGTAATTATTTGCCTGTTTGTTGTTCAGACTGTTGTCCTCATCTTTGTTGCCATATTCACCATTCAGTATCTGTCTAACACAGATGAGTTGTTGTAATTATTTTCTTCACATTATTTCAGACTGTTGTCATCATCTTTGTTGCCATATTCACCTTCAATATCTGTCTATGTTTCTGAGATGAGTTGTTGTAATTGTTTACACTATTTACATTGTTCAGACTGTTGTCCTCATCTTTATTGCCATATTCACATTCAGCTTTCTGTCTATGTTTATGAGATGAGTTATTGTAATTATTTACACTATTTACATTGTTCAGACTGTTGTCCTCATCTTTGTTGTATATTCACGTTCAGTGTCTAATGTCTATATTTCTGAGATGAGTTATTGTAATTATTTACATGTTTACATTGTTTAGTTATTGTCCTCATGTATGTATATTCATAATGTCTGTCTATATTTCTGAGATGGTGTGTAATTATTTACACTATTTACATTGTTCAGTGTGTCCTCATCTTCTTCTTTCTCAACACGTTCAGTATCTGTCTATGTTTCTGAGATGAGTTGTTGTGAGTGTGCCACTATTTACATTATTCCATTGTGTCCTCATCTTTGTGCCATATTCACATTTCATCTATCTGTCTATATTTCTGAGATGAAGTTATTATTGCAATTGTTTACACTATTTACATTATTTCAGACTGTTATCCTCATCTTTATTGCCATATTACATTCAATATCTGTCTATATTTCTGAATAGAAGTTATTGTAATTATTTACCTGTTGTTGTTCAGACTGTTGTCCTCATCTTTGTTGCCATATTGTAGTTCAGTATCTGTCTATATTTCTGAAGATGATTATTGGTGTTTATGTTGTTGTTGAACTGTGTCTCTCTTTATTTATATTCTGCCTTTAATGTCTGTCTATATTTCTGAGATGAAGTTGTGTAATTATTTACTATTTGTTGTTCCGAACTGTGTCTCATCTCTTTGTTCTTGTATTCTTTAGTTAGTGTCTGTCTGTTTCAGATGAACTGTTGTAATTATTGCACTGTTTATTGTTGAACATTGTCCTCATCTTTATTTATATGTTCTAATTGATATCTTTATTTCTGGATAGTTATTGTATTATTTACTGTTTGTTCTTCAGACTGTTCTCTCATCTTTGTTGCCATATTCACCTTCAATAACTGTCTATATTTCTGAGATTAGTTATTGTAATTATTTACACTATTTACATTGTTGAACTGCTGTATATCTTCTTTGTCTTTCTTTAATGTCTGTCTATATTTCTTAAGATGAGTTATTGTAATTATTTACACTATTTACATTGTTCAGACTGTTGTCACTGTCTTTCTGTTCACGTTAATATCTGTCTATATTTCTGAGATGATTATAGTTATTTACACTATTTGTTGTTTGGACTACATCCACTCATCTTTGTTGCCCATATTCACCCTTTAATGTCTGTCTATTCTGAGATGAGTTACCACCATCATTCTTTCTTTACATTGTTGAACTGTTGTCCTCATCTTTGTACCTGTTCTGTACAATGTCTGTCTATGTTTCAGATGAAGATGACAATTATTTACTATTTGTGTCCAGACTGTTGTCCTCATCTTTATTTTCATATTCAACTAATGTCTGTCTATATTTCAAGGACGGAATTATTCAGTGTTACACTATTTACATTGTTCCATTGTAGCTATGTCTGTGCCATATTCACGTTCAGTATCTGTCTGCTATTTCTGAGAAGTGATTGGCTTATGATGTTTGCTGTTTGTTATTCATTCTTATTATCATCTTTGTTGCCATATTGCGTTCGTGTCTGTCTATATTTAGGAATGAGTTATTGTAATTATTTACCCACCATTATTCGAACTGATAATACTCATCTTTATTTGTATGTTACGTTTACAATGTCTGTCTATGTTTCTGAAGATGAGTTATTGTAATTATTTACACTATTTGCATTGTTGAACTGTTGTCCTCATCTTTGTTGCCATATTCACCTTCAATATCTGTCTATATTTCTGAGATGAGTTATTGTAATTATTTGCTATTTACATTGTTGGACTATTTGTCCTCATATGGCCACCATATTCACATTCAGTATCTGTCTATGTTCTGAGATGAGTTATTACGGTATTTACACTATTTACATTGTTGAATATTTGTCCTCATCTTTTATGCTATTCACGTTCAGTATCTGTCTATATTTCTGGGAGAAGTGAGTTATTGCAATTATTTACACTATTTACATTGTTTGGACTGTTGTCCTCATCTTATATTCACCTTTAATGTCTGTCTATATTTCTGAGATGAGTTATTGTAATTATTTACACTATTTACATTGTTCAGACTGTTCCTCATCTTTGTTGCCATATTCACGTTTAGTGTCTGTCTATATTTCTGAGATGATTATTGTAATTATTTACACTATTTACATTGTTCAGACTGTTGTCCTCATCTTGTTGTATGTTCATTGTTTAATATCTGTATATTTCTGAGATAGGTTAATTATTTACACTATTTACATTGTTCGAACTGTTATCCTCATCTTGTTGCCATATTCACATTTTCAATATCTGTCTATTTCTGAGATGAGTTATTGTAATTATTTACACTACGTTGTTGAACTGTTGTCCTCATCTTTATTTATGCATGTTCACGTTCAGTATCTGTCTATATTTCTGAGATGAGTTATTATAATTATTTTCCATTATTTGGACTGTTGTCCTCATCTTTGTTGCCATATTCACCTTTAATGTCTGTCTGTATTTCTGAGATGAGTTATTGTAATTATTTACACTATTTACATTGTTGAACTGTTGTCCTCATCTTGTTTTCATATTCACGTTCAGTATCTGTCTATATTTCTGGATGAGTTATTGTAATTGTTTACTATTTACATTGTTGGAACTGTTGTCTCATCTTTGTTGCTGTGTCACGTTTGATAGTCATCTATGTTTCTGAGATGATTGTTGTAGTGTTTACACTATTTACATTGTTCAGACTGTTATCCTCATCTTTATTTGTGTGTACCTTCAATAACTGTCTATATTTCTGAGATTAGTTATTGTAATTATTCTTACTATTTGTTGTTTGATTATTTATGTATCTTTGTTGCCATATTCACCTTTAATGTCTGTCTATATTCCCTGGAATGAGTTATTGTGATTATTTACCTACTTCCATTGTTCAGACTGTTGTCTCATCCTTGTTGCCATATTCACATTCAATATCTGTCTATTTCTGAGATGAGTTATTGTAATTATTTACACTATTTGTTGCTGGTTGTTGTCTCCATCTTTGTTGCCATATTCACCTTTAATGTCTGTCTATATTTCTGAGATGAGTTCTATTGTAATTATTTACACTATTTACATTGTTCAGACTGTTGTCCTCATCTTTGTTGTATTCACCTTTAATGTCTCTATTCTTCTGAGATGAGGTATTGTAATTGTTTACACTGTTTACATTGTTCCAGACTGTTGTCCTCATCTTTGTTTGTATTCATTCAATATCTGTCTATGTTCCAGATGAATTATTGTAATTATTACTATTGTTGTTAGGACTGTTGTCCTCATCTTTGTTGCCATATTCATTAATACTGTCTGTCTATTTCTGAATGAGTTATTGTAATTATTTTCTGTACATTTATTAGGACATGTTATCTCATCTTTATTTGTTGTCTATTCATTGTTCTGTCTATGTTCTGAGATGAGGCATTGTAATGTTGTATATATGGTGATAAGACTGTGTATCATCTTTATTGTACTTCATTCAATATCCATATATTTTACGAATGAGGGCATTGTGATATTTACACTATATACATTGTTGAACTGTTGCTCTATGTCTTTGTTGCCATATTCACATTCAATATCTGTCTATATTTCTGAGATGAGTTATTGTAATTATTTACACTATATACATTGTTCGGACTGTTATCCTCATCTTTGTTTTGCCATATTTCACATTTTCAATATCTGTCTATATTTTCTGAGATGAGTTATTGTAATTATTTACACTATTTACATTATTTGGACTGTTGTCCTCATCTTTATTGCCATATTCACCTTTAATGTCTGTCTATATTTCTGAGATGAGTTATTGTAATTATTTACACTATTTACATTGTTCAGACCTGTGTCCTCATCTTTGTTGCCATATTCACATTCAATATCTCTATATTTCTGGGAATGAGTTATTCAGTATTTACTATTTACATTATTGTTCGGACTGGTGTCCTCATCTTTGTTGCCATATTCACATTCAATATCTGTCACTAGAGATGAATTATTGTGTTGGAAATTATTTACACTATTTACATTGTTAGGAGCTGGTGTCCTCATCTTTGTTGCCATATTCACATTCAATATCTGTGTCTATATTTCTGAGATGAGGTATTGTGATGTTTACACTATTTCCATTGTTCCAATTATTTGTCCTCATCTTTGTTGCCATATTCACATTCAATATCTGTGTATATTTCTGAGATGAGTTATTGTAATTATTTACACTATTTACATTGTTCAGACTGTTATCCTCATCTTTGTTGCCATATTCACATTCAATATCTGTCTATATTTCTGAGATGAGTTATTGGGGTATTTACACTATTTACATTGTTCAGACTGTTATCCTCATCTTTGTTGCCATATTCACCTTCAATGTCTGTCTATGTTTCTGAGATGAGTTGTTGTAATTATTTACACTATTTACATTGTTCGAACTGTTTATCCTCATCTTTGTTGCCATATTCATTCAATATCTGTCTATATTTCTGAGATGGTATTGTAATTATTTACTATTTACATTGTTCAATTATTGTCCTCATCTTTGTTGCCATATTCACATTCAATATCTGTCTATATTTCTGAGATGATTATTGTAATTATTTACACTATTTACACATTGTTCGAACTGTTGTCCTCATCTTTGTTGCTGTATTCACCTTTAATGTCTGTCTATATTTCTGAGATGAGTTATTGTAATTATTTACACTATTTACATTTTTCAGACTGTTGTCTTTCATCTTTGTTGTATATCCTTCACCTTTAATGTCTGTCTATATTTCTGAGATAGGAGTATGTAATTATTTACACTATTTACATTGTTCAGACTTTATTTGTCCTCATCTTTGTTGCCATATTCCATTCAATATCTGTGTATATTTCTGAGATGAGTTATTGTAATTGTTTACACTATTTACATTGTTCAGACTGTTATCTCATCTTTGTTTCATATTCACATTCAATATGTATCTATGTTCTAAGAGATGAGTTATTATAATTATTTACACTATTTACATTGACTGAACTGTTGTCCTCATCTTTGTTGCCATATTCACATTCAATATCTGTCTATGTTCTGAGATGAATTGTTGTAATTATTTATATATACATTGTTCAGACTGTTGTCTGTCTTTATTGTTGTATTCACCTTTAATGTCTGTCTATGTTCTGAGGATGAGTTATTGTGATTATTTACACTATTTACATTGTTCAGGCTATTTGCTCCTCATCTTGGTATGCATATTCATTCAATATCTGTCTATATTTCTGAGATGATGTTGTAATTATTTGCTATTTACATTGTTCAGACTGTTGTCCTCATCTTTGTTGCCATATTCATTCAATATCTGTCTGTTCTGAGATGAGTTATTGTAATTATTTACACTATTTACATTGTTCAGGCTTCTTTATCCTCGTCTTGTTGCCTGTGTCCCACCTTCAACATCTATCTGTCTATATTTCTGAGATGAGGTGTGTAATTATTTGCACTATTTATATTGTTCGGACTGTTGTCCTTATCTTTGTTGCCATATTCACCTTCAATATCTGTCTGCTATTTCTGAGATGAGGTGTTGTAATTATTTACACTATTTACATTTGTTCAGACTGTTGTCCTCATCTTTGTTTATATTCACCTTCAATATCAGTCTATATTTCTGAGATGAGTTGTTATAAATTATTTACACTATTTACATTGTTCTGACTGTTGTCCTCATCTTTGTTGTCTTATTCACCTTTATTGTCTCTATATTTCTGAGATGAGTTATTGTAATTATTTACACTATTTACATTGTTAGGACTGTTGTCCTCATCTTTGTTGCCATATTCACATTCAATATCTGTGTATATTTCTGAGATGAGTTATTGTAATTATTTACACTATTTGTTGTTCAGTGTATCCTCATCTTTGTTGCCATATTCACATTCAATATCTGTCTATGTTTCTGAGATGAGGTATTGTAATTATTTACACTATTTACATTGTTCGAACTGTTGTCCTCATCTTTGTTGCCATATTCTGCATTTTCAATATCTGTGTATATTTCACAGATGAGTTATTGTAATTATTTACACTATTTACATTGTTCAGACTGTTGTCCTCATCTTTGTTGCCATATTTAATATCTGTCTAGCTGAAGATAAGGTTATTGTAATTATTTTACACTATATACATTGTTCGGTTATTTATTCCTCATCTTTGTTGCCATATTCACCTTCAATATCTGTCTATATTTCTGAGATGAGTTATTGTGGTGTTACTATATTTACATTGTTCAGACTGTTGCTCCTCATCTTTGTTGCCATATTCACCTTTAATGTCTATATATTTCTGAGACTGGAGTTGTTGTAATTATTTACACTATTTGTTGTTCAGACTGTTGTCCTCATCTTTTGTTGCCATATTCACATTTAATATCTGTCTATATTTCTGAGATGAGGTATTGTAATTATTTACCTATTTACATTGTTCTTGAACTGTTGTCTCATCTTTTGTTGCCTTATTCACATTTCAATGTCTGTCTATATTTCTGAGATGAGTTATTGTGGTATTTACACTGTTACATTGTTCAATTTGTGTCCTCATCTTTGTTGCCATATTTATTGCCTTTAATATCTGTCTATATTTCTGAGATGAGTTATTGTAATTATTTACACTATTTACATTGTTCAGATTGTTGTCCTCATCTTTGTTGCCATATTCACATTCAATATCTGTGTATATTTCTGAGATGAGTTATTGTAAGTATTTACACTATTTACATTGTTCGGACTGTTATCCTCATCTTTGTTGCCATATTCACATTCAATATCTGTCTATATTTCTGAGATGAGGTATTGTAATTATTTACACTATTTACATTGTTCAGACTGTTGTCCTCATCTTTGTTGCCATATTCACATTCAATATCTGTGTATATTTCTGAGATGAGTTATTGTAATTATTTACACTATTTACATTGTTCAGACTGTTATCCTCATCTTTGTTGCCATATTCACCTTCAATATCTGTCTATATTTCTGAGATGAGTTATTGTAATTATTTACACTATTTACATTGTTCAGACTGTTATCCTCATCTTTGTTGCCATATTCACCTTCAATATCTGTCTATATTTCTGAGATGAGGTATTGTAATTATTTGCACTATTTATATTGTTCGGACTGTTGTCCTCATCTTTGTTGCCATATTCACCTTCAATATCTGTCTATATTTCTGAGATGAGGTATTGTAATTATTTACACTATTTACATTGTTCAGACTGTTGTCCTCATCTTTGTTGCCATATTCACCTTCAATATCTGTCTATATTTCTGAGATGAGTTATTGTAATTATTTACACTATTTACATTGTTCAGACTGTTGTCCTCATCTTTGTTGTCATATTCACCTTTAATGTCTGTCTATATTTCTGAGATGAGTTATTGTAATTATTTACACTATTTACATTGTTCGGACTGTTGTCCTCATCTTTGTTGCCATATTCACATTCAATATCTGTGTATATTTCTGAGATGAGTTATTGTAATTATTTACACTATTTACATTGTTCAGACGGTTATCCTCATCTTTGTTGCCATATTCACATTCAATATCTGTGTATATTTCTGAGATGAGGTATTGTAATTATTTACACTATTTACATTGTTCAGACTGTTGTCCTCATCTTTGTTGCCATATTCACATTCAATATCTGTGTATATTTCTAAGATGAGTTATTGTAATTATTTACACTATTTACATTGTTCAGACTGTTGTCCTCATCTTTTTTGCCATATTCACCTTCAATATCTGTATATATTTCTGAGATGAGTTATTGTAATTATTTACACTATTTACATTGTTCAGACTGTTGTCCTCATCTTTGTTGCCATATTCACCTTTAATGTCTGTCTATATTTCTGAGATGAGTTATTGTAATTATTTACACTATTTACATTGTTCAGACTGTTGTCCTCATCTTTGTTGCCATATTCACATTCAATATCTGTCTATATTTCTGAGATGAGGTATTGTAATTATTTACACTATTTACATTGTTCAGACTGTTGTCCTCATCTTTGTTGCCATATTCACGTTCAGTATCTGTCTATATTTCTGAGATGAGTTATTGTAATTATTTACACTATTTACATTGTTCAGACTGTTGTCCTCATCTTTGTTGCCATATTCACCTTTAATGTCTGTCTATATTTCTGAGATGAGTTATTGTAATTATTTACACTATTTACATTGTTCAGACTGTTGTCCTCATCTTTGTTGCCATATTCACATTCAATATCTGTGTATATTTCTGAGATGAGTTATTGTAATTATTTACACTATTTACATTGTTCAGACTGTTATCCTCATCTTTGTTGCCAGATTCACATTCAATATCTGTCTATATTTCTGAGATGAGGTATTGTAATTATTTACACTATTTACATTGTTCAGACTGTTGTCCTCATCTTTGTTGCCATATTCACATTCAATATCTGTGTATATTTCTGAGATGAGTTATTGTAATTATTTACACTATTTACATTGTTCAGACTGTTATCCTCATCTTTGTTGCCATATACACCTTTAATATCTGTCTATATTTCTGAGATGAGTTATTGTAATTATTTACACTATTTACATTGTTCAGACTGTTGTCCTCATCTTTGTTGCCATATTCACCTTTAATGTCTGTCTATATTTCTGAGATGAGTTATTGTAATTATTTACACTATTTACATTGTTCAGACTGTTGTCCTCATCTTTGTTGCCATATTCACATTCAATATCTGTCTATATTTCTGAGATGAGGTATTGTAATTATTTACACTATTTACATTGTTCAGACTGTTGTCCTCATCTTTGTTGCCATATTCACATTCAATATCTGTCTATATTTCTGAGATGAGTTATTGTAATTATTTACACTATTTACATTGTTCAGACTGTTGTCCTCATCTTTGTTGCCATATTCACCTTTAAGGTCTGTCTATATTTCTGAGATGAGGTATTGTAATTATTTACACTATTTACATTGTTCGGACTGTTGTCCTCATCTTTGTTGCCATATTCACCTTTAATGTCTGTCTATATTTCTGAGATGAGGTATTGTAATTATTTACACTATTTACATTGTTCAGACTGTTGTCCTCATCTTTGTTGCCATATTCACCTTTAATGTCTGTCTATATTTCTGAGATGAGGTATTGTAATTATTTACACTATTTACATTGTTCAGACTGTTGTCCTCATCTTTGTTGCCATATTCACCTTTAATGTCTGTCTATATTTCTGAGATGAGGTATTGTAATTATTTACACTATTTACATTGTTCAGACTGTTGTCCTCATCTTTGTTGCCATATTCACCTTTAATGTCTGTCTATATTTCTGAGATGAGGTATTGTAATTATTTACACTATTTACATTGTTCAGACTGTTGTCCTCATCTTTGTTGCCATATTCACCTTTAATGTCTGTCTATATTTCTCAGATGAGGTATTGTAATTATTTACACTATTTACATTGTTCAGACTGTTGTCCTCATCTTTGTTGCCATATTCACCTTTAATGTCTGTCTATATTTGAGAGAGGTATTGTAATTATTTACACTATTTACATTGTTCAGACTATTGTCCTCATCTTTGTTGCCATATTCACATTCAATATCTGTCTATATTTCTGAGATGAGGTATTGTAATTATTTACACTATTTACATTACTCAGACTGTTGTCCTCATCTTTGTTGCCATATTCACCTTTAATGTCTGTCTATATTTCTGAGATGAGGTATTGTAATTATTTACACTATTTACATTGTTCAGACTGTTGTCCTCATCTTTGTTGCCATATTCACCTTTAATGTCTGTCTATTTCTGAGATGAGGTATTGTAATTATTTACACTATTTACATTGTTCAGACTGTTGTCCTCATCTTTGTTGCCATATTCACATTCAATATCTGTCTATATTTCTGAGATGAGGTATTGTAATTAT
Source organism: Ascarosepion bandense (assembly GCA_037127315.1). NCBI lineage: Eukaryota > Metazoa > Mollusca > Cephalopoda > Sepiida > Sepiidae > Ascarosepion > Ascarosepion bandense. The sequence goes on from JBBBDQ010000967.1 coordinate 2,123,030, forward strand.
TTACACTATTTACATTGTCTTGACTGTTGTCCTCATCTTTGTTGCCATATTCACCTTTAATGTCTGTCTATTTCTGGAGATGAGGTATTGTAATTATTTACACTATTTACCATTGTTCAGACTGTTGTCCTCATCTTTGTTGCCATATTCACTTTAATGTCTGTCTATATTTCTGAGATGAGTTATTGTAATTATTTACACTATTTACATTGTTCAGACTGTTGTCCTCATCTTTGTTGCCATATTCACCTTTAATGTCTGTCTATATTTCTGAGATGAGGTATTGTAATTATTTACACTATTTACATTGTCTGACTGTTGTCCTCATCTTTGTTGCCATATTCACCTTTAATGTCTGTCTATATTTCTGAGATGAGGCATTGTAATTATTTACACTATTTACATTGTTCAGACTGTTGTCCTCATCTTTGTTGCCATATTCACCTTTAATGTCTGTCTATATTTCTGAGATGAGGTATTGTAATTATTTACACTATTTACATTGTTCAGACTGTTGTCCTCATCTTTGTTGCCATATTCACCTTTAATGTCTGTCTATATTTCTGAGATGAGGTATTGTAATTATTTACACTATTTACATTGTTCAGACTGTTGTCCTCATCTTTGTTGCCATATTCACCTTAATGTCTGTCTATATTTCTGAGATGAGGTATTGTAATTATTTACACTATTTACATTGTTCAGACTGTTGTCCTCATCTTTGTTGCCATATTCACCTTTAATGTCTGTCTATATTTCTGAGATGAGTTATTGTAATTATTTACACTATTTACATTGTTCAGACTGTTGTCCTCATCTTTGTTGCCATATTCACCTTTAATGTCTGTCTATATTTCTGAGATGAGGTATTGTAATTATTTACACTATTTACATTGTTCAGACTGTTGTCCTCATCTTTGTTGCCATTCACCTTTAATGTCTGTCTATATTTCTGAGATGAGGTATTATAATTATTTACACTATTTACATTGTTCAGACTGTTGTCCTCATCTTTGTTGGTTATTCACATTCAATATCTGTCTATATTTCTGAGATGTGGTATTGTAATTATTTACACTATTTACATTGTTCAGACTGTTGTCCTCATCTTTGTTGCCATATTCACCTTTAATGTCTGTCTATATTTCTGAGATGAGTTATTGTAATTATTTACACTATTTACATTGTTCAGACTGTTATCCTCATCTTTGTTGCCATATTCACATTCAATATCTGTCTATATTTCTGAGATGAGTTATTGTAATTATTTACACTATTTACATTGTTCAGACTGTTGTCCTCATCTTTGTTGCCATATTCACCTTTAATGTCTGTCTATATTTCTGAGATGAGGTATTGTAATTATTTACACTATTTACATTGTTCAGACTGTTGTCCTCATCTTTGTTGCCATATTCACATTCAATATCTGTCTATATTTCTGAGATGAGGCATTGTAATTATTTACACTATTTACATTGTTCGACTGTTATCCTCATCTTTGTTTACCATATTACCTTCAATATCTGTCTATATTTCTGAGATGAGGTATTGTAATTATTTACACTATTTACATTGTTCAGACTGTTGTCCTCATCTTTGTTGCCATATTCACATTCAATATCTGTCTATATTTCTGAGATGAGTTATTGTAATTATTTACACTATTTACATTGTTCAGACTGTTGTCCTCATCTTTGTTGCCATATTCACCTTCAATATCTGTCTATATTTCTGAGATGAGTTATTGTAATTATTTACACTATATACATTGTTCGGACTGTTATCCTCATCTTTGTTTGCTTATTCACCTTCAATATCTGTCTATATTTCTGAGATGAGGCATTGTAATTATTTACACTATTTACATTGTTCAGACTGTTATCCTCATCTTTGTTGCCATATTCACATTCAATATCTGTCTATATTTCTGAGATGAGGCATTGTAATTATTTACACTATTTACATTGTTCAGACTGTTGTCCTCATCTTTGTTGCCATATTCACCTTCAATATCTGTCTATGTATTTCTGAGATGAGTTATTGTAATTATTTACACTATTTACATTGTTCGGACTGTTGTCCTCATCTTTGTTGCCATATTCACATTCAATATCTGTCTATATTTCTGAGATGAGTTATTGTAATTATTTACCACTATTTACATTGTTCAGACTGTTGTCCTCATCTTTGTTGCCATATTCACATTCAATATCTGTCTATATTTCTGAGATGAGGTATTGTAATTATTTACACTATTTACATTGTTCAGACTGTTGTCCTCATCTTTGTTGCCATATTCACCTTTAATGTCTGTCTATATTTCTGAGATGATGTTGTAATTATTTACACTATTTACATTGTTCAGACTGTTGTCCTCATCTTTGTTGCCATATTCACCTTTAATGTCTGTCTATATTTCTGAGATGAGGTATTGTAATTATTTACACTATTTACATTGTTCAGACTGTTGTCCTCATCTTTGTTGCCATATTCACATTCAATCTGTCTATATTTCTGAGATGAGGCATTGTAATTATTTACACTATTTACATTGTTCAGACTGTTGTCCTCATCTTTGTTGCCATATTCATTCAATATCTGTCTATATTTCTGAGATGAGTTATTGTAATTATTTACACTATTTACATTGTTCAGAGTGTTGTCTCATCTTTGTTGCCATATTCACCTTTAATGTCTGTCTATATTTCTGAGATGAGTTATTGTAATTATTTACACTATTTACATTGTTCAGACTGTTGTCCTCATCTTTGTTGCCATATTCACCTTCAATATCTGTCTATATTTCTGAGATGAGTTATTGTAATTATTTACACTATATACATTGTTCGGACTGTTATCCTCATCTTTGTTGCCTTATTCACCTTCAATATCTGTCTCTGCTATTTCTGAGATGAGGCATTGTATGTTATTACACTATTTACATTGTTCAGACTGTTATCCTCATCTTTGTTGCCATATTCACATTCAATATCTGTCCTATATTTCTGAGATGAGGCATTGTAATTATTTACTATTTACATTGTTCAGACTGTTGTCCTCATCTTTGTTGCCATATTCACCTTCAATGTCTGTCTGTATTTCTGGGAATGAGTTATTGTAATTATTTACACTATTTACATTGTTCAGACTGTTGTCCTCATTTTTGTTGCCATATTCACCTTCAATATCTGTCTATATTTCTGAGATGAGGTATTGTAATTATTTACACTATTTACATTGTTCAGACTGTTGTCCTCATCTTTGTTGCCATATTCACATTCAATATCTGTCTATATTTCTGAAGTTGAGGTATTGTAATTATTTACACTATTTACACCCAATTTGGACTGTTGTCCTCATCTTTGTTGCCATATTCACCTTCAATATCTGTCTATATTTCTGAGATGAGTTATTGTAATTATTTACACTATTTACATTGTTCAGACTGTTGTCCTCATCTTTGTTGCCATATTCACCTTCAATATCTGTCTATATTTCTGAGATGAGTTATTGTAATTATTTACCTTCTTTACATTGTTCGGACTGTTGTCCTCATTTTTGTTGCCATATTCACGTTCAGTATCTGTCTATATTTCTGAGATGAGTTATTGTAATTATTTACACTATTTACATTGTTCAGACTGTTGTCCTCATCTTTGTTGCCATATTCACCTTCAATATCTGTCTATATTTCTGAGATGAGTTATTGTAATTATTTACACTATTTACATTGTTTGGACTGTTGTCCTCATCTTTGTTGCCATATTCACATTCAATATCTGTCTATATTTCTGAGATGAGTTATTGTAATTATTTACACTATTTACATTGTTCAGACTGTTGTCCTCATCTTTGTTGCCATATTCACCTTCAATATCTGTCTATATTTCTGAGATGAGTTATTGTAATTATTTACACTATTTACATTGTTCGGACTGTTGTCCTCATCTTTGTTGCCATATTGCCATTCAATATCTGTCTATATTTCTGAGATGAGTTATTGTAATTATTTACACTATTTACATTGTTCAGACTGTTGTCCTCATCTTTGTTGCCATATTCACATTCAATATCTGTCTATATTTCTGAGATGAGTTATTGTAATTATTTACACTATTTACATTGTTCAGACTGTTGTCCTCATCTTTGTTGCCATATTCACATTCAATATCTGTCTATATTTCTGAGATGAGTTATTGTAATTATTTACACTATTTACATTGTTCAGACTGTTGTCCTCATCTTTGTTGCCATATTCACATTCAATATCTGTCTATATTTCTGAGATGAGGCATTGTAATTATTTACACTATTTACATTGTTCAGAGTGTTGTCCTCATCTTTGTTGCCATATTCACCTTCAATATCTGTCTATATTTCTGAGATGAGTTATTGTAATTATTTACACTATTTACATTGTTCAGACTGTTATCCTCATGTTTGTTGCCATATTCACATTCAATATCTGTCTATATTTCTGAGATGAGTTATTGTAATTATTTACACTATTTACATTGTTCAGACTGTTGTCCTCATCTTTGTTGCCATATTCACCTTCAATATCTGTCTATATTTCTGAGATGAGTTATTGTAATTATTTACACTATTTACATTGTTCGGACTGTTGTCCTCATCTTTGTTGCCATATTCACCTTCAATATCTGTCTATATTTCTGAGATGAGTTATTGTAATTATTTACACTATTTACATTGTTCAGAGTGTTGTCCTCATCTTTGTTGCCATATTCACATTCAATATCTGTCTATATTTCTGAGATGAGTTATTGTAATTATTTACACTATATACATTGTTCGGACTGTTATCCTCATCTTTGTTGCCATATTCACCTTCAATATCTGTCTATATTTCTGAGATGAGGCATTGTAATTATTTACACTATTTACATTGTTCGGACTGTTATCCTCATCTTTGTTATTATTATTCACATTCAATATCTGTCTATATTTCTGAGATGAGTTATTGTAATTATTTGCCATATATACATTGTTCGGACTGTTATCCTCATCTTTGTTGCCATATTCACCTTCAATATCTGTCTATATTTCTGAGATGAGTTATTGTAATTATTTACACTATTTACATTGTTCAGACTGTTGTCCTCATCTTTGTTGCCATATTCACATTCAATATCTGTCAATATTTCTGAGATGAGTTATTGTAATTATTTACACTATTTATATTGTTAGGACTGTTATCCTCATCTTTGTTGCCATATTCACCTTCAATATCTGTCTATATTTCTGAGATGAGTTATTGTAATTATTTACACTATATACATTGTTCGGACTGTTATCCTCATCTTTGTTGCCATATTCACCTTCAATATCTGTCTATATTTCTGAGATGAGTTATTGTAATTATTTACACTATATACATTGTTCGGACTGTTATCCTCATCTTTGTTGCCATATTCACATTCAATATCTATCTATATTTCTGAGATGAATTATTGTAATTATTTACACTATATACATTGTTCAGACTGTTGTCCTCATCGTTGTTGCCATATTCACCTTCAATATCTGTCTATATTTCTGAGATGAGTTATTGTAATTATTTACACCTATTTACATTGTTCGGACTGTTATCCTCATCTTTGTTGCCATATTCACCTTCAATATCTGTCTATATTTCTGAGATGAGTTTTTGTAATTATTTACACTATTTACATTGTTCAGACTGTTGTCCTCATCTTTGTTGCCATATTCACCTTCAATATCTGTCTATATTTCTGAGATGAGTTATTGTAATTATTTACACACTATATACATTGTTCAGACTGTTGTCCTCATCTTTGTTGCCATATTCATTCAATATCTGTCTATATTTCTGAGATGAGTTATTATACATTATTTACACTATTTACATTGTTCAGACTGTTATCCTCATCTTTGTTGCCATATTTCACATTTAATATCTGTCTGTATTTTCTAGAATAAATTATTGTAATTATTTACACTATTTACATTGTTCGGACTGTTATCCTCATCTTTGTTGCCATATTCACCTTCAATATCTGTCTATATTTCTGGGAATGAGTTATTGTAATTATTTACACTATTTACATTGTTCGGACTGTTGTCCTCATCTTTGTTGCCATATTCACCTTTAATGTCTGTCTATATTTCTGAGATGAGGTATTGTAATTATTTACACTATTTACATTGTTCAGACTGTTGTCCTCATCTTTGTTGCCATATTCACCTTCAATATCTGTCTATATATCTGAGATGAGGTATTGTAATTATTTACACTATTTACATTGTTCAGACTGTTATCCTCATCTTTGTTGCCATATTCACCTTTAATATCTGTCTATATTTCTGAGATGAGTTATTGTAATTATTTACACTATTTACATTGTTCGGACTGTTATCCTCATCTTTGTTGCCATATTCACCTTCAATATCTGTCTATATTTCTGAGATGAGTTATTGTAATTATTTACACTATTTACATTGTTCGGACTGTTGTCCTCATCTTTGTTGCCATATTCACCTTTAATGTCTGTCTATATTTCTGAGATGAGGTATTGTAATTATTTACACTATTTACATTGTTCAGACTGTTGTCCTCATCTTTGTTGCCATATTCACATTCAATATCTGTCTATATTTCTGAGATGAGTTATTGTAATTATTTACACTATTTACATTGTTCGGACTGTTATCCTCATCTTTGTTGCCATATTCACATTCAATATCTGTCTATATTTCTGAGATGAGGTATTGTAATTATTTACACTATTTACATTGTTCAGACTGTTGTCCTCATCTTTGTTGCCATATTCACATTCAAAATATCTGTCTATATTTCTGAGATGAGGTATTGTAATTATTTACACTATTTACATTGTTCAGACTGTTGTCCTCATCTTTGTTGCCATATTCACATTCAATATCTGTCTATATTTCTGAGATGAGTTATTGTAATTATTTACACTATTTACATTGTTCAGACTGTTGTCCTCATCTTTGTTGCCATATTCACCTTCAACTATCTGTCTATATTTCTGAGATGAGGTATTGTAATTATTTACACTATATACATTGTTCAGACTGTTGTCCTCATCTTTGTTGCCATATTCACATTCAATATCTGTCTATATTTCTGAGATGAGGTATTGTAATTATTTACACTATTTACATTGTTCAGACTGTTATCCTCATCTTTATTTGCCATATTCACATTCAATATCTGTCTATATTTCTGAGATGAGGTATTGTAATTATTTACACTATTTACATTGTTCAGACTGTTGTCCTCATCTTTGTTGCCATATTCACATTCAATATCTGTCTATATTTCTGAGACAGGTTATTGTAATTATTTACACTATTTACATTGTTCAGACTGTTATCCTCATCTTTGTTGCCATATTCACATTCAATATCTGTCTATATTTCTGAGATGAGTTATTGTAATTATTTACACTATTTACATTGTTCAGACTGTTATCCTCATCTTTGTTGCCATATTCACATTCAATATCTGTCTATATTTCTGAGATGAGTTATTGTAATTATTTACACCTATTTACATTGTTCGGACTGTTATCCTCATCTTTGTTGCCATATTCACCTTCAATATCTGTCTATATTTCTGAGATGAGTTATTGTAATTATTTACACTATATATATTGTTCGGACTGTTATCCTCATCTTTGTTGCCATATTCACAGCTAATGTCTGTCTATATTTCTGAGATGAGTTATTGTAATTATTTACACTATTTACATTGTTCAGACTGTTGTCCTCATCTTTGTTGCCATATTCACATTCAATATCTGTCAATATTTCTGAGATGAGTTATTGTAATTATTTACACTATTTATATTGTTCGGACTATTTCTATCCTCATCTTTGTTGCCATATTCACCTTCAATATCTGTCTATATTTCTGAGATGAGTTATTGTAATTATTTACACTATATACATTATTCGGACTGTTATCCTCATCTTTGTTGCCATATTCATCAATATCTGTCTATATTTCTGAGATGAGTTATTGTAATTATTTACACTATATACATTGTTCGGACTGTTATCCTCATCTTTGTTGCCATATTCACATTCAATATCTGTCTATATTTCTGAGATGGAGTTATTGTAATTATTTACACTATATACATTGTTCAGACTGTTGTCCTCATCTTTGTTGCCATATTCACCTTCAATATCTGTCTATATTTCTGAGATGAGTTATTGTAATTATTTACACTATTTACATTGTTCGGACTGTTATCCTCATCTTTGTTGCCATATTCACCTTCAATATCTGTCTATATTTCTGAGATGAGTTATTGTAATTATTTACACTATTTACATTGTTCAGACTGTTGTCCTCATCTTTGTTGCCATATTCACCTTCAATATCTGTCTATATTTCTGAGATGAGTTATTGTAATTATTTACACTATATACATTGTTCAGACTGTTGTCCTCATCTTTGTTGCCATATTCACATTCAATATCTGTCTATATTTCTGAGATGAGTTATTGTAATTATTTACACTATTTACATTGTTCAGACTGTTATCCTCATCTTTGTTGCCATATTCACATTCAATATCTGTCTATATTTCTGAGATGAGTTATTGTAATTATTTACACTATTTACATTATTGGACTGTTATCCTCATCTTTGTTGCCATATTCACCTTCAATATCTGTCTATATTTCTGAGATGAGTTATTGTAATTATTTACACTATTTACATTGTTCGGACTGTTGTCCTCATCTTTGTTGCCATATTCACCTTTAATGTCTGTCTATATTTCTGAGATGAGGTATTGTAATTATTTACACTATTTACATTGTTCAGACTGTTGTCCTCATCTTTGTTGCCATATTCACCTTCAATATCTGTCTATATATCTGAGATGAGGTATTGTAATTATTTACACTATTTACATTGTTCAGACTGTTATCCTCATCTTTGTTGCCATATTCACCGCTTCCAATATCTGTCTATATTTCTGAGATGAGTTATTGTAATTATTTACACCTGTTACATTGTTCGGACTGTTATCCTCATCTTTGTTGCCATATTCACCTTCAATATCTGTCTATATTTCTGAGATGAGTTATTGTAATTATTTACACTATTTACATTGTTCGGACTGTTGTCCTCATCTTTGTTGCCATATTCACCTTTAATGTCTGTCTATATTTCTGAGATGAGGTATTGTAATTATTTACACTATTTACATTGTTCAGACTGTTGTCCTCATCTTTGTTGCCATATTCACATTCAATATCTGTCTATATTTCTGAGATGAGTTGTGTAATTATTTACACTATTTACATTGTTCGGACTGTGTTTATCCTCATCTTTGTTGCCATATTCACATTCAATATCTGTCTATATTTCTGAGATGAGGTATTGTATTATTTACACCTATTTACATTGTTCAGACTGTTGTCCTCATCTTTGTTGCCATATTCACATTCAATATCTGTCTATATTTCTGAGATGAGGTATTGTAATTATTTACACTATTTACATTGTTCAGACTGTTGTCCTCATCTTTGTTGCCATATTCACATTCAATATCTGTCTATATTTCTGAGATGAGTTATTGTAATTATTTACACTATTTACATTGTTCAGACTGTTGTCCTCATCTTTGTTGCCATATTCACCTTCAATATCTGTCTATATTTCTGAGATGAGGTATTGTAATTATTTACTATATACATTGTTCAGACTGTTGTCCTCATCTTTGTTGCCATATTCACATTCAATATCTGTCTATATTTCTGAGATGAGGTATTGTAATTATTTACACTATTTACATTGTTCAGACTGTTGTCCTCATCTTTGTTGCCATATTCACATTCAATATCTGTCTATATTTCTGAGATGAGTTATTGTAATTATTTACACTATTTACATTGTTCAGACTGTTGTCCTCATCTTTGTTGCCATATTTCACATTCAATATCTGTCTATATTTCTGAGATGAGTTATTGTAATTATTTACACTATTTACATTATTCAGACTGTTGTCCTCATCTTTGTTGCCATATTCACATTCAATATCTGTCTATATTTCTGAGATGAGTTATTGTAATTATTTACACTATTTACATTGTTCAGACTGTTGTCCTCATCTTTGTTGCCATATTCACATTCAATATCTGTCTATATTTCTGAGATGAGTTATTGTAATTATTTACACTATTTACATTGTTCGGACTGGTGTCCTCATCTTTGTTGCCATATTCATTCAATATCTGTCTATATTTCTGAGATAGTTATTGTAATTATTTACACTATTTACATTGTTCAGACTGTTGTCCTCATCTTTGTTGCCATATACCTTCAATATCTGTCTATATTTCTGAGATGAGTTATTGTAATTATTTACACTATTTACATTGTTCGGACTGGTGTCCTCATCTTTGTTGCCATATTCACATTCAATATCTGTCTATATTTCTGAGATGAGTTATTGTAATTATTTACACTATTTACATTGTTCAGACTGTTGTCCTCATCTTTGTTGCCATATTCATTTTCAATATCTGTCTATATTTCTGAGATGAGGTATTGTAATTATTTACACTATTTACATTGTTCAGACTGTTGTCCTCATCTTTGTTGCCATATTCACATTCAATATCTGTCTATATTTCTGAGATGAGTTATTGTAATTATTTACACTATTTACATTGTTCAGACTGTTGTCTACATCTTTGTTGCCATATTCACATTCAATATCTGTCTATATTTCTGAGATGAGTTATTGTAATTATTTACACTATTTACATTGTTCAAGACTGTTGTCCTCATCTTTGTTGCCATATTCACATTCAATATCTGTCTATATTTCTGAGATGAATTATTGTAATTATTTACACTATTTACATTGTTCGGACTGGTGTCCTCATCTTTGTTGCCATATTCACCTTCAATATCTGTCTATATTTCTGAGATGAGTTATTGTAATTATTTACACTATTTACATTGTTCAGACTGGTGTCCTCATCTTTGTTGCCATATTCACATTCAATATCTGTCTATATTTCTGAGGATGAATTATTGTAATTATTTACACTATTTACATTGTTCGGACTGGTGTCCTCATCTTTGTTGCCATATTCACATTCAATATCTGTCTATATTTCTGAGATGAGTTATTGTAATTATTTACACTATTTACATTGTTCAGACTGTTGTCCTCATCTTTGTTGCCATATTCACCTTCAATATCTGTCTATATTTCTGAGATGAGGTATTGTAATTATTTACACTATTTACATTGTTTGGACTGTTGTCCTCATCTTTGTTGCCATATTCACCTTCAAAATCTGTCTATATTTCTGGGAGTAGTTATTGTAATTATTTACACTATTTACATTGTTCGGACTGGTGTCCTCATCTTTGTTGCCATATTCACCTTCAATATCTGTCTATATTTCTGAGATGAGTTATTGTAATTATTTACACTATTTACATTGTTCAGACTGTTGTCCTCATCTTTGTTGCCATATTCACATTCAATATCTGTCTATATTTCTGAGATGAGGTATTGTAATTATTTACACTGTTACATTGTTCAGACTGTTGTCCTCATCTTTGTTGCCATATTCACCTTCAATATCTGTCTATATTTCTGAGATGAATTATTGTAATTATTTACACTATTTACATTGTTCGGACTGTTGTCCTCATCTTTGTTGCCATATTCACATTCAATATCTGTCTATATTTCTGAGATGAGTTATTGTAATTATTTACACTATTTACATTGTTCAGACTGTTGTCCTCATCTTTGTTGCCATATTCACATTCAATATCTGTCTGTTTTCTAGAGATGAGGTATTGTAATTATTTACACTATTTACATTGTTCAGACTGTTGTCCTCATCTTTGTTGCCATATTCACATTCAATATCTGTCTATATTTCTGAGATGAGTTATTGTAATTATTTACACTATTTACATTGTTCAGACTGTTGTCCTCATCTTTGTTGCCATATTCTTTAATGTCTGTCTATATTTCTGAGATGAGTTATTGTAATTATTTACACTATTTACATTGTTCAGACTGTTGTCCTCATCTTTGTTGCCATATTCACCTTTAATGTCTGTCTATATTTCTGAGATGAGTTATTGTAATTATTTACACTATTTACATTGTTCAGACTGTTGTCCTCATCTTTGTTGCCATATTCACATTCAATATCTGTCTATATTTCTGAGATGAGGTATTGTAATTATTTACAATATTTACATTGTTCAGACTGTTGTCCTCATCTTTGTTGCCATATTCACCTTCAATATCTGTCTATATTTCTGAGATGAGTTATTGTAATTATTTACACTATTTACATTTTTTGGACTGTTATCCTCATCTTTGTTGCCATATTCACCTTTAATGTCTGTCTATATTTCTGAGATGAGTTGTTGTAATTATTTACACTATTTACATTGTACAGACTGTTGTCCTCATCTTTGTTGCCATATTCACATTCAATATCTGTCTATATTTCTGAGATGAGGTATTGTAATTATTTACAATATTTACATTGTTCAGACTGTTGTCCTCATCTTTGTTGCCATATTCACCTTCAATATCTGTCTATATTTCTGAGATGAGTTATTGTAATTATTTACACTATTTACATTGTTCAGACTGTTGTCCTCATCTTTGTTGCCATATTCACCTTTAATGTCTGTCTATATTTCTGAGATGAGTTATTGTAATTATTTACACTATTTACATTGTTCAGACTGTTGTCCTCATCTTTGTTGCCATATTCACCTTCAATATCTGTCTATATTTCTGAGATGAGGTATTGTAATTATTTACACTATTTACATTGTTCAGACTGTTGTCCTCATCTTTGTTGCCATATTCACATTCAATATCTGTCTATATTTCTGAGATGAGGTATTGTAATTATTTACAATATTTACATTGTTCAGACTGTTGTCCTCATCTTTGTTGCCTATTCACCTTCAATATCTATCTATATTTCTTTGTTTACTGTATTCACATTCAATATCTGTCTATATTTCTGAGATGAGTTATTGTAATTATTTACACTATTTACATTGTTCAGACTGTTGTCCTCATCTTTGTTGCCATATTCACCTTCAATATCTGTCTATATTTCTAAGATGAGTTATTGTAATTATTTACACTATTTACATTGTTCAGACTGTTGTCCTGTCATCTTTTTGTTGCCATATTCCACCTTCAATATCTGTCTATATTTCTGAGATGAGTTATTGTAATTATTTACACTATTTATTGTTCAGACTGTTATCCTCATCTTTGCTGTTGCCATATTCTGCATTCAATATCTGTCTATATTTCTAAGATGATTATTGTAATTATTTACAATATTTACATTATTCAGACTGTTGCTCCTCCATCTTTATTTATATGTATTACATTCAATATCTGTCTATATTTCTGAGATGAGTTATTGTAATTATTTACTATTTACATTATTCAGACTGTTGTCCTCATCTTTGTTGCCATATTATTCACCTTCAATATCTGTCTATATTTCTGAGATGAGTTATTGTAATTATTTACACTATTTACATTGTTCAGACTGTTGTCCTCATCTTTGTTTGCCATATTCACCTTCAATATCTGTCTATATTTCTGAGATGAGTTATTGTAATTATTTACACTATTTACACATTGTTCAGACTGTTGTCCTCATTCTTTTGTTGCCATATTCACCTTCAATATCTGTCTATATTTCTGAGATGAGTTATTACTTAATTATTTACACTATTTACATTGCTAGACTGTTTTGTCCTCATCTTTGTTGCCATATTCACATTCAATATCTGTCTATATTTCTAAGATGAGTTATTGTAATTATTTACAATATTTACATTGTTCAGACTGTTGTCCTCATCTTTGTTGCCATATTCACATTCAATATCTGTCTATGTTTCTGAGATGAGTTATTGTAATTATTTACACTATTTACATTGTTCAGACTGTTGTCCTCATCTTTGTTGCCATATTCACCTTCAATATCTGCTCTGCTCATTTCTAAGATGAGTTATTGTAATTATTTACTATTTACATTGTTCAGACTGTTATCCTCATCTTTGTTGCCATATTCACCTTCAATATCTGTCTATATTTCTAAGATGAGTTATTGTAATTATTTACACTATTTACATTGTTCAGACTGTTGTCCTCATCTTTTATTTGCCATATTCTATACCAATATCTGTCTATATTTTTGAGATGAGTTATTGTAATTATTTACACTATTTACATTGTTCAGACTGTTGTCCTCATCTTTGTTGCCATATTCACCTTCAATATCTGTCTATATTTCTAAGATGAGTTATTGTAGTATTACACCTGTTTACATTGTTCAGACTGTTGTCCTCATCTTTGTTGCCATATTCACCTTCAATATCTGTCTATATTTCTGAGATGAGTTAATGTGTAATTATTTACACTATTTACATTGTTCAAGACTGTGTCCTCATCTTTGTTGCCATATTCACCTTCAATATCTGTCTATATTTCTGAGATGAGTTATTGTAATTATTTACACTATTTACATTTATTTCAGACTGTTGTCCTCATCTTTGTTGCCATATTCATTCAATATCTGTCTATATTTCTGAGATGAGTTATTGTAATTATTTACACTATTTACATTGTTCAGACTGTTGTCCTCATCTTTGTTGCCATATTCACCTTCAATATCTGTCTATATTTCTGAGATGAGTTATTGTAATTATTTTACTATTTACATTGTTTGGACTGTTGTCACTCATCTTTGTTATATGTTCACATTCAATATCTGTCTATATTTCTGAGATGAGTTATTGTAATTATTTACACTATTTACATTGTTCAGACTGTTGTCCTCTCTTTGTTGCCATATTCACATTCAATATCTGTCTATATTTCTGAGATGAGTTATTGTAATTATTTACACTATATACATTGTTCGGACTGTTGTCCTCATCTTTGTTGCCATATTCACGACAATATCTGTCTATATTTCTAGATGAGTTATTGTAATTATTTACACTATTTACATTGTTCAGACTGGTAATATCATCTTTGTTTACTTATTCACATTCAATATCTGTCTATATTTCTGAGATGAGTTATTGTAATTATTTACACTATATACATTGTTCGGACTGTTGTCCTCATCTTTGTTGCCATATTCACATTCAATATCTGCTCTATATTTCTGAGATGAGTTATTGTAATTATTTACTATTTACATTGTTCAGACTGTTGTCCTCATCTTTGTTGCCATATTCACCTTCAATATCTGTCTATATTTCTGAGATGAGTTATTGTAATTATTTACACTATTTACATTGACTGAACTGTTGTCCTCATCTTTGTTGCCATATTCACATTCAATATCTGTCATATTTCTGAGATGAGTTATTGTAATTATTTACACTATATACATTGTTCGGACTGTTGTCCTCATCTTTGTTGCCATATTCACATTCAATATCTGTCTATATTTCTGAGATGAGTTATTGTAATTATTTACACTATATACATTATTGGGACTGTTGTCCTCATCTTTATTTTTTTCCCATATTCACATTCAATATCTGTCTATATTTCTGAGATGAGTTATTGTATTAATTATTTACACTATTTACATTGTTCAGACTGTTGTCCTCATCTTTGTTCATATTTCACCTTCAATATCTGTCTATATTTCTAGAGATGAGTTATTGTAATTATTTACACTATTTACATTGTTCAGACTGTTGTCCTCATCTTTGTTGCCATATTCACCTTCAATATCTGTCTATATTTCTGAGATGAGTTATTGTAATTATTTACACTATTTACATTGTTCAGACTGTTGTCCTCATCTTTATTTGCACCATATTCACATTTAATATCTGTCTATATTTCTGAGATGAGTTATTGTAATTATTTACACTATTTAAATTGTTCGGACTGTTGTCCTCATCTTTGTTGCCATATTCACATTCAATATCTGTCTATATTTCTGAGATGAGTTATTGTAATTATTTACACTATTTACATTGTTCAGACTGTTATCCTCATCTTTGTTGCCATATTCACCTTCAATATCTGTCTATATTTCTAAGATGAGTTATTGTAATTATTTACACTATTTACATTGTTTGGACTGTTGTCCTCATCTTTGTTGCCATATTCACATTCAATATCTGTCTATATTTCTGAGATGAGTTATTGTAATTATTTACACTATTTACATTGTTCAGACTGTTGTCCTCATCTTTGTTGCCATATTCACATTCAATATCTATCTATATTTCTGAGATGAGTTATTGTAATTATTTGCACTATATATATTGTTTGGACTGTTATCCTCATCTTTGTTGCCATATTCACCTTCAATATCTGTCTATATTTCTGAGATGAGGCATTGTAATTATTTACACTATTTACATTGTTCAGACTGTTATCCTCATCTTTGTTGCCATATTCACATTCAATATCTGTCTATATTTCTGAGATGAGGCATTGTAATTATTTACACTATTTACATTGTTCAGACTGTTATCCTCATCTTTGTTGCCATATTCACATTCAATATCTGTCTATATTTCTGAGATGAGGCATTGTAATTATTTACACTATTTACATTGTTCAGACTGTTGTCCTCATCTTTGTTGCCATATTCACATTCAATATCTGTCTATATTTCTAAGATGAGTTATTGTAATTATTTACACTATTTACATTGTTCAGACTGTTGTCCTCATCTTTGTTGCCATATTCACCTTCAATATCTGTCTATATTTCTGAGATGAGTTATTGTAATTATTTACACTATTTACATTGTTCAGACTGTTGTCCTCATCTTTGTTGCCATATTCACCTTCAATATCTGTCTATATTTCTAAGATGAGTTATTGTAATTATTTACACTATTTACATTGTTTGGACTGTTGTCCTCATCTTTGTTGCCATATTCACATTCAATATCTATCTATATTTCTGAGATGAGTTATTGTAATTATTTGCACTATATATATTGTTTGGACTGTTATCCTCATCTTTGTTGCCATATTCACCTTCAATATCTGTCTATATTTCTAAGATGAATTATTGTAATTATTTACACTATTTACATTGTTTGGACTGTTGTCCTCATCTTTGTTGCCATATTCACATTCAATATCTGTCTATATTTCTGAGATGAGTTATTGTAATTATTTACACTATTTACATTGTTCGGACTGTTGTCCTCATCTTTTTTGCCATATTCACATTCAATATCTGTCTATATTTCTGAGATGAGTTATTGTAATTATTTACACTATTTACATTGTTCAGACTGTTGTCCTCATCTTTGTTGCCATATTCACATTCAATATCTGTCTATATTTCTGAGATGAATTATTGTAATTATTTACACTATTTACATTGTTCAGACTGTTGTCCTCATCTTTGTTGCCATATTCACCTTCAATATCTGTCTATATTTCTGAGATGAGTTATTGTAATTATTTACACTATTTACATTGTTTGGACTGTTGTCCTCATCTTTGTTGCCATATTCACATTCAATATCTGTCTATATTTCTGAGATGAGGTATTGTAATTATTTACACTATTTATATTGTTCGTAGTGTTATCCCCATCTTTGTTCTCATATTCACGATGTTTCGTCCATTGTACGTGTAGAGATACTAAATCGCAACAGACAGGAATTAAAAAGTCCAATTGATAGGTGGTTTATATAACAGCCCGGGAGATTCCATTCTGCTACCCAGTTAAGTCTATTCTGTAGGCTCTGATTGGCTGATGATTTCAGTGTGGATATTATGCTCAATAAATATCAGCACAATATCCAACCTATATTTAGTCAAGAAAGTGGCATTACAGTTTGGATTGTCGTTTCTTTGTCAGTACGTCAGTCAGTTAAGTGCCATACGTAATACACGCGTGGGCAATCATGTCTCGAAAGAGACATGACTGACTGGGCAGATGATTATCCCGTAGTAGATTGCCATTGCTTTCTGCGGTAGACTGGTTGCCGACCAAGGCTATAGAACCCAGTCTGTCCTGTTATTTAACCTATAACTGGAAGGAAGAGACAGATTAATACCTTTCCCAAGGGTATTTGCGCGTAAGTGAATGCAATGAATTCGTCTGGAATTCGGACTCGGCTCCCCGATTTCTCAAGTACACTTCTTTTTTTTTTTTTTGCTGAACCCGTTTCTGTACGTTTTGTCTTCGTTTTTGACCGTCGTTATTTTGCGCAATTTTGGTGGCCTTTTTGTGTCATCTGTTGGAGGAGACGAGAACATTATGGCTCTGTCTACTCGACCATCTACTTCTTCATGCAAAAAAGGATTCTAATTATTATATAATGATTGCAGAAGTAATTCAAGGATTTCATTTCAGGGAATGAGCTCATCATCAACCCCGAAGTTGTAAATGTAATTACAGCGAGGACGATCTCCCTGCTGACCACGGACCCAAAAACCCGAACGTTTGTTGGAGTCAGCAGGGAGAGCATGGAGGAGGCGCTCAAAAGCCTCAGAATCACCCCAAAGGTGTTGGCGCTGTACTTCTTAGCACAGAGGAAGAAGCCAAGAAATTGGAGGGAACAATATTGGCAGCGAAGTGAATCAGGCTTCAGACGGAGTATATGGGGACTGGAAGGACCCGTATCACAATCCACTGGGTTCTGCTCGAGATCTCGGATGACCACATAGGGCTTTCTTTGCCTAGTTCGGAGCAGTGGAATAAGTGGCTCGAATCAACAGCAAGGAGGGCATACCTATGGAAGATGTCGCGGTGCACGTGGTATTGGACAGGCCGAGCTTCATACATGTGCCGGACATCCAGATTTGTAGAGGCCGGAAGATCTTTGTAGCCTTGGAGGGGTACAAGCCGCATTGTTGGTTATGCAGTACGGTGGGCCATTTAGACAAGTTGTGCCCCTCAAGCAAGGCAGACGGAGAGCAAGGAACTCCAACGACATCAATGACACCACTAACACCGCCGGTGGACAAAACACGATCAATGGAGGCAAAAAAGACCGACCCCAAGCCGGGTGAGTGGACGGAGGTGGTCAGAAGGAGGAGGAAGGTTGCTTCCTCTCCTCTTCATCATGACACCTCCCTGAAGAAAACAAAGTCGACAGTGAAGAAGTTTTGCAGACAACAGAAGCTAGAAGAGCATGTCACAACAACAAATGATCACCACGGAGCAAATGAAGGTGGAAGAGATGCCTCCCCCACGCTCCTCATGATTGAAGAGAGGTCGGGAGGAGGAGGATGAAGTTAAAAAGAAGACAGAGAGGTTGGACTTTGGCGAGCGCAGCAGGGCGGAACGGATCATGGTTGCCGCCGAGACCAAATCCGCCCCTGCATCACCCGTAAGCACAGTAAAGCGGAGGTGTCATTCCGCCTCCCCAGTAAGAATATCGTCTCCTTCTCCCGTTCAAACTTCCCAACCGGTAACTCCTTCTTCCTATTCCTCTTCCCAACCGGAAATATCCTCTTCACAGCCTCAATCTCTTTCCTCATAATCGGAAACGCCCTCTCCTACTATTAGTCAACCCTAACCCAAAGAAAGAAAAAAGAAAAGGGTAAATTCCTTAAACACAGAAGTATGTAAAATTGATAGACCGGTCTTAGAGAGTGACCTTTCGTCGCAAAAGAAGGCCCCCCCCCCATGGTCATTATTCAAAGTGTCTTCGGTCGATTTTCCATCGACCGAAGATCCATCGATCTTCTCAGACGCCACCTGGGTCCTAACTTTAGTAAGAAAACCAGAAGGAATCTCAGAGTCTGGGAATGCATTCTAGGCGCCGTAGCAGCCTTCCCAAAAATTAGAATAGCACAAAATAGGCACACCAGTCTTAGATAAATTATCTTTACTTTTTGATGGGTTTGTCACGGTGATTCTACACCCCTCGTTGTATAGGGCTGTAAAGCTAAACTTCACGATGGACGTCGATGGTATTGTCCTTGACAGGTATATTAAGTCCGACATTGGAACGGGTAGTCTGGAACAATCCGTCGAAGTCCCGACTCCTACAGATTTCCGTCCAGTCACTACTTAAGAATTTACTCTAAAAATGTCTATCAAGTTAGCCATCTTGAATGCGAGGGGCCTGAGATATCGGTGTAAGGCTGTCCGCCTGCTTCGTGATTACTTCCTTCGGAGTGGATGTGGCTGCAATCCAGGAGATTCACTTTGTTTGCGAGGTTGAAAAGTAGGTTGTTTCGGGTCGTTGTGGCCTATGCGCCGAATGACCGGGAGGAGTGTGTCTCGTTTTTCCCTCAGTTGGGGCCTTTCCTAGTGAATTCTTTGCACCTCGTCTTAGTGTGGGACTAGAATGCTGTCCTGGACCCCAAGTTAGATAGTGGGCGGGGAAGCTAGAAGAAGGTTGAGTTATCGCTTGATCTAATCGATGAATTCGGTCTCGTCAATAGATACCGGGCGATCACCATGGGGGTAAATGTGAACGTGGGCTCATAGTTGAGTAATAGGGTCGTGAAAGTGTTTAGCTAGATATGGGATAATTAGTGAGTACCACCATCTACCCACTTCCATTTTCGGCCTTAGGCCTCCTTTTTGTACTTTTTGTACAGAATAAATATCCTGTCAAGAAAGTTGTATTGAGTTGCAACCCTGTTTATTTTTGTCTGCCAACTGGACGCTAGTTGGAAACATTCTTGTGAAGGTGAGTTTCACACTTTTAATTGTTGAGTACGCTATGAGCCCCTTATTCAGGAATGACTATTCAGAGGCACTCATCTGCTGTTGTCTTATGTTGATTACTGGATTCACTGGGGAATGCTGGATTTTGTATGTCACTTTCTGATCATTTAATTTTCGTATTTAGTGGACTTTGTATCGAATTCTTGTCTGAAAGGATTTTTCAGATCATGCTTGAACCTCTTTCGCTATTCTTCGTCAGTAAATCTGTTGAGGAAGGCCTCGAGCCTCTGAGAGATATCGGTTCTTTCCTCCACCGTGCACCGATAGCTTAGTAGTAAAATCTCGCATTGATGTCAAGTCGGTCGTGTTTTAAACCTGGCTGGAAGCAATCGCATGTCTAACCGTACTGATGAGCTGTGATACAGCGAAACTGCTGTCTGCTGATGATTGCATATATATATAAATATATATATATATATATATATATATATATATATATGTGTGTGTGTGTGTGTGTGTCTGTGTGTGTATTGTCATTTTATTGAAGACTTAACTGAGTAAGAAGCCAGTGCTCTTGGTAATATGAATCTAATTTCATTTTATCATGATCAATAAAAGATTGAATCTATTTTTGTCTTGCAAATTAAAAGAAATCTGATGAATGAATATGGAATAATAAATTCAAATATAATTAGTTCGCATAATGGAAATTACTTTTAACTGATTTAAATCTATATTCCCTCTTTCGAAATCGTTAAATTTCTATTTTTATAACATGATTTAAAAATTTTGTTTTTTTGTTTTTTTTGTTCTTTGTAGATTGACATAAAATCATGAGGGGCTCAAAGCGTGCAAAAAACAAAAAAAGAAGAATATGCTGCGCCATAAACGTTTTAGCAACCAGAAAGGTTATTTCTTTTTCTTTCTATGCCAAGTACCAAAAATCTTCATAGGTAAATATTGGCTTACGGCCATATCACGTTGATGAATACACCGGTTCTCGCTCGATCAACGAAGATAAGCAACGCTGAGCCTAGTCTGTACTTAGATGGGTGACCGCTTGGGAATACCAAGTACTATAAGCATATGGTGACGGATGTGCGTGCTTACGGCCTATCACGTTGAATACACCGGTTCTCGCTCTATCACCGAAGTTAAGCAACGTTGAGCCTGGTCAGTACTTAGATAGGTGACCGCTTGGGAATAACAGGTGCTGTAAGCGTATAGCGACGGATGTGCGTTGTGGTGCAGTGGATATCGGCTCGAAAAGAGAAATCGGTGAGCCGAGTTCGAATTCCAGTTGAATACTCTGCATTCACTTAATCGCTAGTACCCTTGGGAAAGGTATTAATCCGTCCCTTTCCTCCAGTTATGGTTTAAATAACAAGGGTAGGACTTGGGGACCCTGCCCTTAAAAACAAATTCCAATGAATCTTGATACTCGAAAAGAAAAAATATTACTAGACACAAAACTTATATAAAAACAACAATAAATTTTTGAAAGATAAAAAATGTATTACCAGCAATAAATAAACAAAAATTTAGTTGGCAATAAATGACCCGCCAATGTTGATATGCCATAAAACAAAACAACAACATCATAGGTAAATTTTAAAATGTTATTCTATGTCTTCTTCTTCTTCGAATAATAATAATAATAATAATAATTATTATTATTATTATTATTATTATTATTATTATTATTATTATTATGTCATTTTTCATCATATTTCGATTTCTACTTTGGTCTCACTACCAACCAAGTCTGCGGGGAGACCTAAGGCAGGTAGTGGCGTGTTGTTATGGCTCCATTTCATGTTTTTCTATCTTCCCTATCATCCTCAGTATTACATAGATAAAGTTTTCCTTAGTGTGTGGGCTGTACTTAATAAGACAATTTTTTGTATGTCTCTTAAGCTGGGGTTTCCAGGGATTCTTTCAATGTGTTGTTTTGTTCCATTTTTTATCATTCCAAGTGCACCTACTATCACTGGCACAACTCTTGTTTTCAATTTCCACATTTTTTCTATTTCAATTTCCAGGTCTTTATATTTTGACAGTTTTTCAAATTCCTTGATTGCTATGTTACAATCCGCTGGACAAGCCATATCAATTAATAGACAAGTTTTCTCCTTCTGGTTTCTAACAATAACGTCTGGCCTGTTTGCTTCAATTTTTCTGTCTGTGTAGATGGTGTAATCCCATAGAATGGTTACATCTTCTATTTCTGTAACCGGTGCTGGATGATGTTCATACCAGTGTTTGTTTACAGCTTTTCCATAATGTTTGCACATTGTCCAATGTAAATATGGCCCAACTCTATCGTGGCGATTTTTATATTCGTTTGGGGCAAGCACAGAACAGCCTGAGATTAGGTGGGCTATTGTTTCTTGGTGTTTATCACAAAACCTGCATTTTGGATCCATATTATTATGCATAATATTTGCCTGAAAGTTTCTCGTGAAAAGACTTTGGTCTTGTGCTGCAAGTATAAATCCTTCAGTTTCAAACTTTAATCCAGATGCACGTAACCATCGATGAGTATTAAATTTGTCAACATTGGATTTATTGGCACGTACTGGATATTGGCCATGCAGAGGTTTGTCTTGCCAGCGCTGTTTCATCTTTTCAAGAGCTTTATCTTTGGCTTTCATTTTCATATTTTTTGCCGCAATAGTTGGTTCTTGGCTTCTGTTTTGCTTTTCTACAGAATCTACTAACTGTAAATCTTGTTTGTATTTACTGCCTTCTTTTATTATTGAATATTGTTTCTTTCTTTCTTCATGTTGCCTGACTAATTGTATCATCCAATCCTTTGTTGTTTCTATGTATGTTAGTAAGCCAATAGTTGTTGTCTTGTATGACAATTCCAGTTGAATAAGCCCCCTTCCACCTTCTTTACGGGGTATGTATAGACGGTCTACATCAGCCTTTGGATGATGCATCTTATGCTTAGAAAGAAGCTTTCTTGTTTTAGCATCCATTCGTCTGATGTCGTTTAGAGTCCAGTTTAAGATGTTGAAGCTATATTGGACAACTGGGATTGCAAGGCTATTAAAGGCCATAACTCAGTTCTGTGAATTTAATTCAGTTTTTAATATCATCCGTAGCCTTGTGAAGTACTCTTTACGCACTATTTCTTTCATTTTTTTATGGTGAATGTTTTCGCTCTCATTTACACCTAGGTATTTATAAGCTTCTTCTGGTTTCAATTCTTTTATTGTTACAGCAGGGTCTAGGCTAATTGAGGATGTTTCTTGTATTGATCCACGTAAAACTGTAGCTTTAGCACATTTATTCAAATTAAATTTCATTCCAATGTCTTCGCTGAAGCATTTTACAGTTTGCAGAAGACCTTCCAGCTCATTATCATTCTTAGCATACAACTTTAAGTCATCCATGTAAAATAGATGGCTTATTTTCTTTTGGCCTATTTTATAACCACATTCTGTCTTATTAAGTTGACTGGTTAGTGCTATTAATGATATGCAGAATAGTAAGGGAGATAAAGAATCACCTTGAAATATACCTCTTTTGATGTTTATTTCATCAGACTTATTGGTTCCATTTATATGATTGAGGTAAAGGGTTGTTTTCCATATAGACATGCACTGTTTGATGAAATTGATGATGACGGGCGATATCTTGTATATATTTAAAGTCTTTAAAATCCAGTAATGTGGCACACTATCGAATGCTTTTCGGTAGTCTATCCAGGCAGTACTAAGATTTTTCTTTGTACTGTAGCAGTTTTCCAGGATCATTTTGTTAATTAGCAATTGGTCTTTACAACCATAACAGCCACGTTTGCACCCTTTTTGTTCAAGCGGTATCATGTCATTTATTTCTAAGAATAAATATGTTTGTTTTGTGTTGTCGGAAGACATGTAATTGGTCTGTAGTTTTTCGGGTTGTTTGTGTCACCATTCTTGGGTAGAAGAAATGTAATTCCTTTTGTCATCCATGCAGGAATTTTAGTGGGATCGTCAACCATTTCTTGGAGTTCTTTGGCTATTTTTTTATGTGCTGCATTTAAATAATATAGCCAAAAGTTAGGAATTTTATCTATACCTGGAGTTTTCCAATTGTGTGCTTTTTTTAGTGCAAATTTAACATCATCTTCTGTAATTCCAGACCATGTCTGTTCGGGTTTATTTTTCATTCGTTCTATCTCCTGCGTAATCCAATGTACTTCCTTGCTAGGTTCTTTAGGGCAAGCCCATATCTTTTCCCAGAACTGTGTGACTTCTTCCATTCTGGGGGGTACTGTCACTTCAATTCTTTTTTTACCTATTTCCCTGTAAAATCTCTTTGTATCAGTCTGAAAGATCTTGTTTTGTCTGTAAAATCTTGCTCTTTTTTCATAGCGTCTTATTCTTTGAGCCTTCATTTGGATTTTTTGCTTTATTTTTTCTTTATTTGATAAGACGTCATTTTCATTCCTGATGTTATATTTTTTTTCGGCTCTTCTTCTTTTCCTAGTTCTTACATTTATTCCTCTACTCAGTTCATCCAGTACTGACAGTTTACTTCTTAGTTGTTCGATTTCTTTTTCGATTTTTCTTTTTCGATTTTTCTTTTCCAAGGTGGATCTTCACGTCTGCGTGACTGCCTTGTTTTTATTTTGATGTTTAATTTTCTTGTTGCTGCTGTTGCTGATGCATATATTACTTCGTTAAGATTTGTATTCGGGTCTTCATCCAGTATTGATTTCAGTGCTGCATTGTACAATTTAATAGTTCGGAGGTTTTGTTTTGTTGGTTGGAATTTTGGGAGCTGTTCACGTTCCTCCATTGTAATACTTTGTATTTGACTTAGCTGGTTTTTTATTTCTATCTTGGCTTCCTGTATATTGTTCTTATTTTCCGTCAAATAATTATCTTCGATGTGTTCTGAACTCATTTTATTTTTGTCTTTTAACTGACTATGACTCAGATCGCACCTTTCCAGCACTTTTAGACTTACATCATTATCTTCGCAGTGATTTGCGTGTTTAACGGTTTCTACATTATGACCTGTGATTTGTTTGATGTTATTACTTTTTATTTCTGGTTCCGGTTCCTTTTCATATTTTGTTGATTCGACTCTTCTTGTTACAATTCTTTTAATTTCGTGAATCTCAGCCTCTGACAGTCGGTTATTACGAATAATGTACCTACGTACATTGGCCAATTTATTTTCGTCAATATACTTTCTATTTGCTTGACCAACTTTTTCACGCCAAATGTCATATGTTTGGCGAGTCATGTTTTTTTGAGGTTTGAGTAACGCTTCATGAAATGCAGTCATAACGACTTTGTACTCCTCACGAGACCATTTTATTTTTTCTTTCTTTAAATATACGGTTGTAGATCTAGCTGGTGAATTTTCAGGACCATCATTAGGATTATCCTGGTTGTGGGGACTTGAAGATTCATTCTTTGTGTAGGAGTTTGTTCCTATGGCAGATTTTTCGACCTCAGGTAGGTTCCCTCCTGAAGGACGGGCTCCCTGTTTATCCACTGGAAGAGCCATACTGGACTTTTTATTTCTATTTGTGTTTTTCATGTTTTTCCCACGAGTGACGCACGGGTCCAAAAGTCCACCCAAAGTTGCCCGGCACGTTGGGTAACGGTCTTTTACAAACAGGGTCCCGAAGCCTGTAGGGAATCGTTTGTGACCTCATAACGCAGTAGCCATTCACTCCTCGGCACGATTAACACCTTGAGTTGCGGGTTGTGGTTCGGAGTTTTCCTTCTCCTAAATGGGCTGCCAAGCAACATCTGACATAGACGCGATTGGAATTCAAGGAGAAAGACGGATCAACGAAACAAGACATCAATATTACTAGAGTAGTTTGTTTAAAAAAAAAAAAAAAAAAAAAATTTTATAATATCTTAAGAAAAAAAAAATCATGTTTATATTAAAACAAAATTTCATATTGAGAAAAGGAAAAATTCAAATAGAGAGACGTTTGTTGAAAAAAAAAAAAATGTAATAATTTGTTCGTCCACTTTATCTTTTATTTTTTCAACAAAGTCGTTGGTCAAAAATAGGATTATCATAATAAGATAAATTAAATAAGTAAATTAAATCAATAAATAAATAATAATAAATTTATCAATAAAAACGTAGACTTTCTATAAAATAATACCATATAAATTGTTTTTCATCGGATTTAATTTATTTTCTTGTTTTGTTTTGTTTTTAAGAAAATTATAATAGTTAAAAAAAAATTTTTACGAAATATCGACAGCTAAAGGAAATATAATACGGATGATTTATTTATTATTATTATTATTTATTATTATTTATTATTATTATTATTATTATTATGTCATTTTTCATCATATTTCGATTTCTGCTTTGGTCTCACTACCAACCAAGTCTGCGGGGAGACCTAAGGCAGGTCGTGGCGTGTTGTTATGGCTCCATTTCATGTTTTTTTTCTATGTTCCCTATCATCAAGTTTTCCTTAGTGTGTGGACTGTACTTAATAAGACAATTTTTTGTATATCTCTTAAGCTGGGGTTTCCAGGGATACTTTCAATGTGTTGTTTTGTTCCATTTTTTATCATTCCAAGTGCACCTACTATCACTGGCACGATTCTTGTTTTCAATTTCCACATTTTTTCTATTTCAATTTCCGGGTTTTTATATTTTGAGTTTTTCAAATTCCTTGGTTGCAATGTTACAATTCGCTGGACAAGCCATATCAATTAATAGACAAGTTTTCTCTTTCTGGTTTTTAACAATAATGTCTGGCCTGTTTGCTTCAATTTTTCTGTCTGTGTAGATGGTGTAATCCCATAGAATAGTGACATCTATTTCTGTAACCGGTGCTGGGTGATGTTCATACCAGTGTTTGTTTACAGATTTTCCATAGTGTTTGAACATTGTCCAATGTAAATATTGCCCAGCTCTATTGTGGCGATTTTTATATTCATTTGGAGCAAGAATAGAAGAGCCTGAGATTAGATGGTCTATTGTTTCTTGGTATTTATCACAAAACCTCCATTTTGGATTCATATTATTATGCATAATATTTGCCTGAAAGTTTCTAGTGAAAAGACTTTGGTCTTGTGCTGCAAGAATAAAGCCTTCAGTTTCAGACTTTAATCCAGATGCACTTAACCATCGATGTGTATTAATTTATCAACATTGGGTTTATTGGCACGTTCTGGATATTGGCCATGCAATGGTTCGTCTTGCCAGCGTTGTTTCATCTGTTCAAGAGCTTTATCTTTGGCTTTCATTTTCATATTTTTTGCCGCAATATTTGGTTCTTGGCTTCTGTTTTGCTTTTTGACAGAATCTACTAACTGTAAATCTTGTTTGTCTTTACTGCCTTCTTTTATTATTGAATATTGTTTCTTTCTTTCTTCATGTTGCCTTACTAATTGTATCATCCAATCCTTTGTTGTTTCTATGTATGTTAGTAAGCCAATAGTTGTTGTCTTGTTTGACAATTCCAGTTGAATAAGACCTCTTCCAACTTCATTACGGGGTATGTATAGACGGTCTACATTAGCCTTTGGATGATGCATCTTATGCTTAGAAAGAAGCTTTCTTGTTTTAGAATCCATCCGCCTGATGTCGTTTAGAGTCCAGTTTAAGATGTTGAAACTATATTGGACAATTGGGCTTGCAAGACTATTAATAGCCATAATTCTGTTCTGAGAATTCAATTCAGTTTTTAATATCATCCGTAGCCTTGTGAAGTACTCTTTACGCACTATTTCTTTCATTTTTTTTATGGTGAATGTTTTCGCACTCATTTACACCTAGGTATTTATAAGCTTCTTCTGGTTTCAATTCTTTTATTGTTACAGCAGGGTCTAGGCTAATTGAGGATGTTTCTTGTATTGATCCACGTAAAACTGTAGCTTTAGCACATTTATTCAAATTGAATTTCATTCCAATGTCTTCACTGAAGCATTTTACAGTTTGCAGAAGATCTTCCAGCTCATTATCATCCTTAGCATATAACTTTAAGTCATCCATGTAAAATAGATGGCTTATTTTGTTTTGGACTAATTTATAACCACATTCTGTCTTATTAAGTTGACTGGTTAGTGCTATTAATGATATGCAGAATAGTAAGGGAGACAAAGAATCACCTTGAAATATACCTCTTTTGATGTTATTTCATCTTGTTATTATGTCATTTTTTCATCATATTTTTATTTCTGCTTTGGTCTCACTACCAACCAAGTCTGCGGGGAGACCTAAGGCAGGTAGTGGCGTGTTGTTATGGCTCCATTTCATGTTTTTCCATCTTCCCTATCATCTCCAGCATTACATAGATAAAGTTTTCCTTAGTGTGTGGGCTGTACTTAATAAGACAATTTTTTGTATATCTCTTAAGCTGGGGTTTCCAGGGATTCTTTCAATGTGTTGTTTTGTTCCATTTTTTATCATTCCAAGTGCACCTACTATCACTGGCACAACTCTTGTTTTCAATTTCCACATTTTTTCTATTTCAATTTCCAGGTCTTTATATTTTGACAGTTTTTCAAATTCCTTGATTGCTATGTTACAATCCGCTGGACAAGCCATATCAATTAATAGACAAGTTTTCTCTTTCTGGTTTTTAACAATAATGTCTGGCCTGTTTGCTTCAATTTTTCTGTCTGTGTAGATGGTGTAATCCCATAGAATGGTTACATCTTCTATTTCTGTAACCGGTGATGGGTGATGTTCATACCATTGTTTGTTTACAGCTTTTCCATAATGTTTGCACATTGCCCAATGTAAATATTGCCCAACTCTATCGTGGCGATTTTTATATTCGTATGGGGCAAGCACAGAACAGCCTGAGATTAGGTGGGCTATTGTTTCTTGGTGTTTATCACAAAACCTCCATTTTGGATCCATATTATTATGCATAATATTTGCCTGAAAGTTTCTCGTGAAAAGACTTTGGTCTTGTGCTGCAAGTATAAATCCTTCAGTTTCAAACTTTAATCCAGATGCACGTAACCATCGATGAGTATTAACTTTGTCAACATTGGATTTATTGGCACGTACTGGATATTGGCCATGCAGAAGTTTGTCTTGCCAGCGCTGTTTCATCTGTTCAAGAGCTTTATCTTTGGCTTTCATTTTCATATTTTTTGCCGCAATAGTTGGTTCTTGGCTTCTGTTTTGCTTTTCTACAGAATCTACTAACTGTAAATCTTGTTTGTATTTACTGCCTTCTTTTATTATTGAATATTTTTTCTTTCTTTCTTCATGTTGCCTTACTAATTGTATCATCCAATCCTTTGTTGTTTCTATGTATGTTAGTAAGCCAATAGTTGTTGTCTTGTATGACAATTCCAGCTGAATAAGACCTCTTCTTCTTCTTCATCTTATTATTATTATTATTATTATTATTATTATTATTATTGTATATAATCTCTTGGTTGCTTGTTTTAACTCGGATTTTACATTTTTTGAGATTCTTACTTGAAGGATTGTTAGTTTTAATTATTGATTTCCCCTACATCTTTATTTTTTTCCTTGTTTTTGTTCCTTGCAAAAATGGGGAGAAGAGAATTTGAAGCAACCCCCACTCCACCCCGAGATTTCACTCCTTGCGACTCGATGGCTTTATCGGTTTTCTTTTTGGGTGAAATCATTAAAAAACAGAAGAATCTAAGATATTTTTTAAAAGGTATAATATGAAAAAATAGTTCATCTTTAAACATAGAAAGAAAACCCCAATTCGTATCTAAATGATTTTAGGAGAAAAAAAAAACCTCGTTTTTTTCAAATTAACTAGCAATCACATCACTATTGTATTTTAAGAAAACTTTTCATTAATATTTGATAAGCATTAAAATGATCATTTTCTTTTCTTAAAAAGAACTTTGCCTTGAAAACTGTGACAGATTTAAAGACAAACATGACAGAAACAACGAATGAAGGAAACATTGGACAAACTATGATTCCTGGATATAGAGATAGATAATCTGTGATAATCTGTGATAATCTGTGATAATTCCGGAGGTTCCAAGAAGGTTTGTCCGCACGTCAATTCACTGGCCTTGATTCAGCGTTGTTCTCGGCATGCGAAAAATCGGAAACATTATTTTTTTTTAGATTTGGCAAAACATCGAAGTAAGAATTATTAAAATAATGACGCAGATTCAAGCAAATAGGGATAAATTTTCACCATTTGCATTGTTCTTCATCTTCACTGACATGTTGATCACATTTCGACCGTTGTACGCTCCGGCATTCTTCAGACAATATTGGTTGGAGTTTTGAAAAAAAATATCAAAACAAAAAACAAACAAACAAACAAAAAACAGAGATCACATCCCGTTCTCGTGGAATTAATTTGAAATACGAGACAAGAAGCATTCTTAAAAAAAAAATAATTCAGAAATCAACGCATATGCTAGGCTACAAAAACGTCCTGATCCGGTCAAGCATAGAAACAAATATATTATGGTAACCTGTAATAAAGAGAGCTAGGATAAAAAAAAAACACAATTACAAAAAACAAAAACTGTAATAAGAGCTCTGGTAAAAATGATTACTGACTTAGGTTTATCATTTCTAAAAATGAAATAGTCACTCATCACTGACGCCACTACGGTTTACTCTCGCCTCGATCAAAAATCTGCCGAGGCTGACAAAGCAAACCTCGCTGCTGAGCTTGAAAAAGACCTCCATTCGGTGGTGGACTGGAGTAAGAAATAGTGAATTTTAATGCCTCCAAAACGAAGTAAAAGAAAGCGAGAAGAAAGGGCTAAGCATCAATTGTAAGAAGAAAGAATGTATGTCTGTCAGCAAGAGGAAAAGACGAAGTAAAGGAAAGGGAAAAAAAGGACTAATTATTAATTGTAAGAAGAAAGAATGTATGGTTGTCGGAAAGTGAAAGCGACCAAATAAAGGAAAGCGAGTAGAAAGGACTTGTTATCAGTTGTAAGAAGACAGAATGTATGGTTGTCGGCAAGAGGAAGAGACGGAGTAAAGGAAAGCGAGATGAAAGGACTAATTATCAATTGTAAGGACTCTATGTATGTATGTAACAAGTTTTCCAAGAGCTCTTTCCTTTCTACGTGTCGTAGAAATTTCATTTGTCATTTTTGTTATTAAGTATAAGATTCCGTTTTGTTTCTATTGTCTTTGTTTTCTATTTTTCGATCGATGGTATTCTCAGTATCCTTCTGTTGAACCTAATTTCTGTTGCTTCAATAACTTCTTCAACTTTGAGGAGATTGGCCAAGATTCCCTGTCAAAGAAAAAAACAGGTATCCCGTAACAGTTCAGTACTCTTTTCTTTGTTCTTAACGAAATTGATTTCCCTTGTAGATCTTTATTTTAAATTTTCTTATTGTTGCCTGGTATAACAAATAGTATGAAATGGAAAAAAATATACACACTTGTGCAAATTAATTGAAACAAAACGAATAATATCTTTCTAGAATCCTCCACTCTATCCCTGATCCTGTATACCCAGTCCTTTGGTTTTGTTTTTCTCTTTCGATCGCATATTCCTTTACGTTTTGGACTGATGGATTTAATTTGTTTTCTTCGCTTTGATGACGTGACTGACAGTTAAAAGGATGACAACAATAATATCATTGTTCGCACTGTAAGGCTTGCCAGTGTGTTCGTCCAGCGTTACGAATTTATTACGTTTCCTTAAAAGTCGATCGCAGAAAATGACCGTAGGACACATAATCGACACTTGAAACAATAGTGTCTGGACGTGATAAAAATCTGATGAAATCACGGACAGGCAATATATTTTAAGGCAAACAGATTTCATCATACACCCTAAAATAGATCCAAGAAAAAAAAGCAAGAAAAGGAAAGCAATAAAAAGGACTAACTATCAATTGTAAGAAGACAGAATGTATGGTTGTCAGCAAGAGGAAGCGACCAAGTAAAGGAAAGCAAGAAAAAGGACTAACTATCAATTGTAAGAAGACAGAATGTATGGTTGTCAGCAAGAGGAAGAGACGAATTAAAGGAAAGCAAGAAAAAGGACTAACTATCAATTGTAAGAAGACAGAATGTTTGGTTGTCAGCAAGAGGAAGCGACCAAGTAAAGGAAAGCAAGAAAAAGGACTAACTATCAATTGTAAGAAGACAGAATGTATAGTTGTCAGCAAGAGGAAGAGACGAAGTAAAGCAAAGCAAGAAAAAAGAACTAATTATCAATTGTCAAAAGACACACTGCTTTAAACGACCTAATCTGAGAAAAAAATAGAAATTGATTATACCCTGTCACTCCAGTGGGTCTAGAACTGACCGTATGGTGAAACAAAGGAAACTAAAGCATGCGTTTTCAATTAATTAATTCACAATAGTGTATATCAGTCAGTTTAGTGACACACACAATACACGCTTGGGCGATTATGTCTATCTTCATACATGACTGCCCGGGGGTGGGGCTATTTTCCCGCAGTAGGTTACCATTTTTTCTGTTATAGACTGGCTGCCAACCCAATGCTATAGAACCCAACTTGCCTTGCTATTCAATCCATACCTGAAGGGAAAAGAAATAGATTATATTATTTTACTAGCATCATAACCCGGCGTTGCCCGTGCAACTCAGAATATTTTAGGAGTAGGGGTAGCATTAAAAAAAATCTATTTTCTTTTCTTTTGCGTAAACGTGCTTTGATGTTTTGTGTGACATTGTTAACAACATTGTGTTTGTTTTTGTTTCAAAATTACGGGGGAAAATATTTACATTTTTTGTTGACTAAATGAATTTGACATAAAAGTAAAAATTATTTATTTTGTTTTACTGAAATCAGAAATATAAAAACTATTCCGCCCTCAGTTCAGAAATTTTCGAAGAATATTTAAAAAAATGTTCACATTTAATTTTAGAAGAAAAATTTACATTAATACCACACGAATTACAGACACTTGATTTCCTGCATGAAATATTTAGCGAAAAAAAAGCTTTATTTTGTTTTAATTTTTAGTTTCTGAAGTATGAAATATTAAATCTGAAAAAAAAAAGACTTAAAAAATTAAATTAACCATTGGCACTTTTTTTTTTACATATTTTTTTTTTGTTTGAAAAACATTTTGTTTTAAAAATATTTCTTCTGTTTCAAAATTACGGGGAAAATGTTCACATTTTTATGTTGACCAAATGAATTTTTAAAACGTCGGAATAAAAATTAAATATAACGGCTCATTGTTTTTTGTTTTTTTTTAGTCGCGTTTGACACGTGTGATTTGATTTCTGTGACGTAATCTAGCAACCATCTTAGATCTTAGATGTTTTACAGAGCAAATGTAAACAATCAGCACCATTGGCCAAAATTGCGAAAGGGAAAATTGATGAAGTTAAACTCAAAAAATATGTTTCGACCTGACTTCCCTGGAGATATGTGTTCCTAGAAAGTTTGAATGGCGTAGCTTAAAAATGTAGGCATGCATAGCTTACAGCCACACACGGACTCACAGATTGCCTTTTATATATATAGATTAATAAGTCGTTATTAGTGGGGGGGACAGTTTATTACGTCATAAAAATAGAAAACAGTTTCCCTACTTTAAGTTTAACAAGAGCTTTAATTGTACTCTTTTCCTATTATATTAATTTGTACTAATTCTAAGAGGATCAGTTTATTACTTCATAACAATACAAAACCGACCCCCCTCTTATTTTATGCCAGTAGAATCTTTAATTGTATTTACAATTATTATATTCAATTAGTCAGTACGTGATAAATGCTTGGTCGATCATATCTCGAAAGTGACATGGCGCACTGGGCAATAGAAAATTGATCCCCCATTTCATGCTCAGTAGAATCTCTAATTATGTTTACAACTATTATATTCAGTTAGTCAGTACGTGATACATGCTTAGGTGATCATATCTTGAAAGAAACATGACTCACTGGGCAGAAGATTTTCCCGCAGTAGATTGCCATTATTTTCCGCGGTAGAGTGGTTGTCAACCAATATTATAGAACCTAATCTGTCCTGCTATTTTAAATTTTCCTATTGCAATCAGAAATTGCATGAAGCAGAAAATACACTGACTGCTAGAATTAACAACACGGTTTATTGAAATTCAACGGAAAGCGATGCTGTTCGTATAAATAGTTGAGAATTATGGAAATACGGCACCAGGGATCGAGGCGGAAGAGTTCTGAAGCTTTGCTTAAATCTGCAATCTAAAAAAGAGAAGACTTCCGGCGCCATAAACAAATTGAAAACTAAAAGGCAGCAACGAACATTGATTTCTCGTTCAATATTTATTGATAGATTTTTCCCGACTAAAAATCAAGTAAATAAATAAAAGCCGTCTATTTATTTGTTTCCTACCTTCAAAGTCGTTGAATTCCTTTCTTGGTGAGTCTGAATTAATTCTGTTTGTCTTTGTAATTGGTGGATGAAATCTTATCTCCATGTTTCATTCTACATAATTCATACATTTCACGCCATTTCATAGTTTACTGGACGGTGGGGGCTGTTCGGGTTTTTATCATTTTAGAGTCCCCATTTCTAAAAGAGGTAAGAAAAATGGCGTCAGGATAGAATTTTTTTTAAACCAAGATTTTTTTCTCTTTAATTATTGGCGTCATTTAGACGAATATGAAATCACAGGAAAATTATCCATAAACCCAGTTGGACACGAAAAGTATGCAATAATATCTATTGTCCCTCATTAAAACAATTTATTCCAGCCCCACATAAATATTCCTAATCTATTTAAATACAATACGTATTCATTCATTCTAATATGGTTTTCTATGGTGAAAAATATTTTATCTAAACTTATTTATAAATGGAACTTTGTCTCTCTCTCTGTGTCTGTGTGTCTGTGTTACCGTTACCTATAGTCTCCGAAACGGCTGAACCGATTTTCTTGAAAATTTACACAGTTATTCTATAAGCATCTGCGAGTGTTCTTAACTAGGTTTTGTGTCGAGGTACCCCCGATAAATAACGAAAATCGATAATCGAAAAAATCGCGTTATAGAAGGAGTGGTCCTATTTTAATCAAATTTGATACACTCATAGACAAAGACATAAGAAACGATATTCGGTTTTCTTGCAGTTTATTTGTCACTCACTTCAGCAACCTTCTGTAGGAGGTCTTGCAGCTTCCTTTCCGTGTCTACTATCAGCACTGTATCATCCGCGTACCTTATATTGTTTAAAATGAATTCTGGCAAAACTTCCAGGGTTCTCAAAATAGTCTGGCTGTACAATTACACTCGAGCAACGCCGGGCTATACTGCTAGTCTCTAATAAAATAATCTTATATTCTAAAGTAAATTTCCGAGTTTAAATAACCTGGAAAAGCTTGATAAAATGTATTAATGAATGAATCAATCAATGACTAATTTTGTATATTGGTATTTGATAATGGTTAAAATTTGTCTGGTTGAATATTACAACTTAGGAACGAGTAAAATGTTTTGTGCGCCCTATATTCCTGGTTTAGTGTCGAAACTAAGTTAATCTTAGTAATTAACTAGCAGTATAGCCGTTTCGGAGTATATAGATAACGGACACACACACACACAGAGAGAGAGAGAGAGAGAGAGAGAGAGAGAGAGAGAGAGAGAGAGAGAGTTCCATTTATAAATAAGTTTCGATAGATATATAGGGCAATTATAAATTTGTAATTTGCGGTCTGATGAGATGGGTACTAAAAACTTACCCGTCGAAATAAATTATAGTTTCTAACCGCTTTAAATGATGCGATGAGTTTTCCTTTATATATATATATATATATATATATATATATATAGAAAGAGAGAGAGAGAGAGAGAGAGAGAGAGAGTGAAAGAGTAGAAATTGTAGGAGGATTTGAAATAAATAAATAAATAATTTCTCGTCTGTATATCGTTGCTGCTTGAAGCGGCTTATAATGCTCCAGTGTGAGCGGCCTGTTGATAGTAGTTGTGGCTCTGGGAGGCTCGATCCTATTAGTAAAAAACATTTGGATAATTATTTATTGGTTTAAACAACCTCACTGAAGATGGCTCATGTGAGCCGAAAGCTTAGAAGAAAACGAATAAATAATTATCCGAATACTGGAGAATTTTTGTCATTATTTTCAACTGAAATTAAAGCAAAAATACGACGTTTAGAACGGTTCATGGTTAAACATAATAGACATTTATTGTCTCTTATATTTAACAGCATATGTTTAGAAAATATATAAATATATATATGTACTTTTTTCTATCTGCTCTGTATTCTCTTGAAAAATGTTTTAAAGTTTTCAAAATTAACAGTTAAATTATAAGTCTCTTCAAGCCTTTAGTTTCCTTCAAGCTCTTTCTGCTCTTCGACGCATTTCCATGTTGTGTATTTGCTTATGGGTGGCAATGGCAGTTCTTCGGCGATAAAGTGTCACCTCATTCTAAGATCTCAATTGCGTCTGCCATCTCATACACGCTTGACATATAATGGTTCTCAACTCGAGGAAAGAGGCCGATTTTTTGTTTAATGCGAAATTTTAATGAGGCACAAGTGCATTGCCAAGAAAAAAGATCATATATATTTATATATATAATGCTTTGTGAAATACGCTATTTCTTTGTATGTATTTTTTAAAAGAAAGTCCTCGTTGGCTCTTGACCTACATAACGGATAATATCACCGAGGCTGTTTTTATGTCCTCATCATTGTGGTGCAATGTGTATCGGCTCGGAACGACAAATCGGGGAGCCAAGTTCAAATTACAGTTGAATTCCTTGCATTCACTTACGCACAGATACCCTTTGGAAAGGTATTAATCCGTCTCTTCCCTCCAGTTATGGGTTAAATAACAGGACAGATTTGGTTCTATAGCCTTGTCTGGCAACCAAGCTACCGCAGAAAGCAATGGTAACCTACTGCGGATTGATATATTCTGCCCAGTCAGTCATGTCTCTTTCATGTACTGAATAATATAATACATCTCTTCCCCCTCTAGTTATAAATCAAATAACAAGACAGATTGGGTTTTATAGCCTTGGCTGGCAACCATTCTATCGCAGAAAGCCGTGGGAACCTACTGGTGGATAATCTTCTGCCCAGTCAGTAATGTTTCTTTCGAGACATGATCACCCAAAGCGTGTATCACGTATGGCACTTAACTGACTGACTTAATATAATAGTTGGAAACATGATTAAAGCTTCTACTGGGCATAAATTAGAGGTTAAGTTATATATTGTTATGAAATAATCAACTGACCCCCACTAATTACTACTTAATAATATAATACATCGCTTCCCCCTCTAGTTATGAATCAAATAACAAGACAGATTGGGTTCTATAGCCTTGGCTGGCAACCAGTCTATCTCAGAACGCCGTGGGAGCTTACTGCAGGATAATCTTCTACCCAGTCACTCATGTCTCTTTCGAGACATGATCGCCCAAAGCGTGTATCACGTATGACACTTAACTGACTGACGTACAAGAATAAGAAATATTCCAAAATTATACATCCGTAGGTGTTTCTTAGAAACGAAGAAAATATAATAATAGGCTGGAAAGCAAGACAATATCTTATTAATCGTTCATTTATGAAATTATAATGAAACTCAAATCAAGAAAAGATTGCAATTCATATAAATATAATCATATATATATATGTGGATGTGCGTTGTGGTGCAGTTGATTTCTCGTAACGAGAAATCGGGGAGCCGAGGTCGAATTCCGGTAAAATGCCCTGAAGTCGCTTAAGCGCAAATACACTTGGGAAAGATAATAATCAGTCCCTTCCCTCCAGTTATGGATTAAATACCAGGACTGATTGGATTCTATAGCCTTGGTTAGTAACCGCTCTACCAGAGCAGATAGTGGCAACCTGTTGTAGGATAATTAAAAAATACCTACCTAAGCGCTGTGGAGCACATTCAGGGCACAGTGAAAAACAATAATACCACCGTTGGCCATCCACTGAACTCCTGATTGTCTCCAGTAAGTCTCGCCTATGTCGTGCCACCGGACCCAGAGGGAATGGGAAGAGAGTGTGAGGCTGACGGCCATGTGCAACTCTCCCTCACTTAAGTCCTATCAAAGGGCAAGTCATGATTTCTACCTAGAAGTCGTGGTCTTTGACTGCAAGGGACGAACATCATATATATATATATATATATATATATATATAATCACACACACACACACACACACACACACACACACATATATATATATATATATATATATAACAAAATAAATTTTCAATATTCAAAATTGTTGAATGATCATTTCGACATGAAATCCCTAAGAGAGATTTCACATCTCATCAGCAACAGTACCTATTTCAAAAATAAAATAAAAAGAAAAGAAAAGAAAAATAAAATAAAAATAAAATAAAAATAAAAATAAAATAAAAAGGGAAATAAAAATTAAAAAAGAAATAAAAAATGACGGTTAAAATTTGAGAAATTTACGTCTCAAAAAATTCGGAAGCAAATAATGTCTAATTTTACTTTTAGACAGAGTTGTAAGTGAAAAAATGGAAAATTGGGCTTCGTCTAGCTTTACAAAGGGAAGGGTTTGAAGGAATGAGAGGTGTTAAATTGAGAATTGGGTTAAACAAAATCGAAAGGGAATGGAGGCGGGAGGTGATAAAGAAAAGGAAAGAGAGAAAAGAAAAAAGAAAAAATTCATATATTAGAGACGCTATATTATATTAGCTCTGTAATTTTAATTACATTGAGCTCTCCTCCTGTATCATTTTTTAATATTAAAATTTAATATTAATTAGGATAAGGTTTTGGGATTTACCGTCCTACTTTTCCGTTTGGATTAAAGTATTTTAATATATATATATATATATATATATATATCAATTTAATTTACATATATATATATATATATATATATATATATATATATATATATATATTTAAATTAAATTTTTGCGTTTGAGGACTAACCCTTTCTACAGGCTCGCTGAGTCCGTTTCCTCAAACCCGGCAGGAGGTGTAATCAAAAAATTTTAGTGTGACCGTAAATAAATGTTTGTTTAGAAAAACAAGAAGCAACGCTGTCTTTAGCTGTGTTTTCCTGATGTTAAGTATTAGTTTCATTTTCGTTTCCATCCTCTATCTGACATGTGAGTATCAGATTCTCTAAGCCCTCCTTCCTCATTACCTGTCCCAGGAACTTCAGCTGTCTTTTCCTGCTGTTAAGTATTAGTTTCCTTTTCGTTTTCATCCTCTATCTGACATGTGAGTATCAGATTCTCTAAGCCCTCCTTCCTCATTACCTGTCCCAGGAACTTCAGCTGTCTTTTCCTGCTGTTAAGTATTAGTTTCCTTTTCGTTTCCATCCTCTATCTGACATGTGAGTATCAGATTCTCTAAGCCCTCCTTCCTCATTACCTGTCCCAGGAACTTCAGCTGTCTTTTCCTGATGTTAAGTATTAGTTCCCTTTTCGTTTCCATCCTCTATCTGACATGTGAGTATCAGATTCTCTAAGCCCTCCTTCCTCATTACCTGTCCCAGGAACTTCAGCTGTCTTTTCCTGCTGTTAAGTATTAGTTTCCTTTTCGTTTCCATCCTCTATCTGACCTGTGAGTATCAGATTCTCTAAGCCCTCCTTCCTCATTACCTGTCCCAGGAACTTCAGCTGTCTTTTCCTGCTGTTAAGTATTAGTTTCCTTTTCGTTTCCATCCTCTATCTGACATGTGAGTATCAGATTCTCCAAGCCCTCTTTCCTCATTACCTGTCCCAGGAACTTCAGCCGTCTTTTCCTGATGTTAAATATTAGTTTCCTTTTCGTTTCTGTCCTCTCCAAAACAACATCGTTGCCCGTAGGTTCGGTCTATTGTATCCACAGCATCCTTCGGTAGAACCACATTTCAGTTGCTTCAAGTCTCTTTTTCATCTTTGAGGGGACTTTCCAGCATTCACTGCCATATTGAAGAACAGACATCACATTGTCACCCAGTCATCATCTTTTATTTTATAGCGAAATTTTCCTGTCTCCCAATACTCTACTCAGCTTCTGGAATGCGACGGAACCCTAGCCTAGTAAAGCTGATGACTAACAGTGAGTTCAATTCCTTGTCCGAACAGTGTGTACTTGGAATCTGTGAAAAATGGCGGTCAATAAATAAGGAGTACTATAAAAAATATGAACTCTAGACATGCGTAGTGAAACGAGAACAGTTTGCGCCCGTAGATTAAATAATGGGATCAGTTCAGCGAGGAAAGACGCTGATAGCATAGAACTTACGGTTCCATCTACCCAGCTCTACTGTAAATTGATGAGACCTAGCCGCTAGTCCAGTACTGCGTTTCAATTTTTATAAAAGTCTAAGTACCTTAACGAAGAGCTCATCTTAACAATTACCATATAATTCACAACACTTTGGATAAAGTCATTTTCAGAATCTCTCAACCAGCGTTTTTATCAACTAGAGCATGTATTCTTTTGGGAAATTTTAAACCTAATGGATTACCTATTTTTTTTTTTTGTTTTACCAAAGCTCATATTACAATTTTTGTTATTGGTATTGTGAATTCGACCCCAGGCCGCAACAGAGACAAGAAAAACTTGGAGTTTTGAGTCACCAAGTGGAATTAACTGAAACTGATATATCGAAAAAAGGCATGTTACCTGGAATTAGAACAATCTATTCCTGTGGACTAAA
The DNA here is from genome assembly GCA_037127315.1 of Ascarosepion bandense. Lineage (NCBI taxonomy): Eukaryota > Metazoa > Mollusca > Cephalopoda > Sepiida > Sepiidae > Ascarosepion > Ascarosepion bandense. Next base: position 2,164,274 of record JBBBDQ010000967.1, read on the forward strand.
TGAAGGGCTCGGTTCGAAATTCTAACTAATATCACCTGATGAAGGCCTTAGCGTGCAATGACTGAAACATTATGGACATGGCAATAAAAATGAGGATATCACTCCGAAATAAATTGTATAAATAGTTGCAATAACTCGACTCAAAAATATAAACTGATTATGAAGAAGGCCGGTGCGTTCAACAGCCGACACATCGTGAATATGTCAATAAAGAAGAGGGCAACAATCCGAAAAATGTAGATAGTATAAATAGATACAATACCTCGTCTCAGAAATTTTGACAATGTTAAATAGTTTCTTAAACACAGTAATTTATCAAATGCATTTTGTCAGGCTTGTTAAAAGAGAAATTCAGAACGTAGGGGATCATGAAGCTCCATTTGCTCCTATCCTTTGTCTCTTAACACTTTTTCTCTTGGTTTCCCTCTCAAACTCTGTTGCACCATCTTCATTCTCAGGCCCATCAGGGATGTCTCGTTGCTTTCCCCCTGTCTATCTTTCCCTCTATTCGTCCTGTGTGTATTAGATTCTCCAAGCCGTTCTTTTATTATTACGTTTCCCAGAAACTTCGGCTGTCTCTTCCTGGTGATATGTATAAGTTTCATTTTTGTTTGCATCCTCTGCAAAATCTTGTTGCTCACATGTTCAGTCTATGCTATCCCCAGCATCCTTCTGTAGAACCACATTCATGTTGCTTCGGGTTTTCCTTAATCTTTAATGAGATTGTCTAGCATTCGCTGCTATAAAGGAGGAGGGTCCAGTCCTCTTTTCTTTGTTTCGAACGACATCTTCCTGTCTCTTAATATTCTGCTTAGACTTTGAAATTCGTCCTTGGCCACGTTTTCAGTTCTCAGTGTTGCACTTTCCATCCTCTGTCAGAAAAATTCCCATGTATTTAAATTTCAGCAGCCGATTGATTTTAGTATCCCGGACCTGTAGTTGGAATTTTGGTCTCCTCTTTTTGGTGATGGTCATGCATTTTGTTTTTTCTTGAAGTTTTCAGTTTCCCTAAATGTTGGAATTTTTTTTTATTAAAAAAGGCTAAATTCATAACCTTCTATTTATATTTCTTCAATATGGCATTAAATTCTGGAAAGTCTCCTCAAAGAGGAAGAAGAGACATGAAACAACCGAAACGTGGTTCTACAGAAGGATGCTGAGGATACTATGGACCGAAACTATGGACAACGATGTTGTTTTGGATAGGATAGAAAAGAAAAGGAAACTAATACTTAACACCAGGAAAAGACAGCTAAACTTCCTGGGGCAGGTAATGAGGAAGGAAGGCTTAGAGAATCTGATACTCACAGGTTTGATAGAGGATGAAAACGAAAATGAAACTAATACTTAACATCAGGAAAACACAGCTAAAGACAGCGTTGTCTCTTGTTTTTCGAAACAAACATTTATTTACGGCTACACTAAAATTTTTTGATTACACCTCCTGCCGGGTTTGAGGAAACGGACTCAGAGAGCCTGTAGAAATTGCTAGTCCTCAAAAGATGACCAAACTAAAATAGTGTTGGGACGCCCGCGCCTGTTCGGCGATAATGGACTATTCCATTACTATGTAAAATAATGGTGGTATCTACGTAGGAGAGTGTGCCGAGCAGCCGATCGACAAGTCAGTCGTAGACTTCCGGTGACGACCCGGAAGTACCCATTGCTCATACTACGTCTTACGACGGTTGAGACGATTAACCTTTATTCTTGTATTGGATACTAATAACCTTTGTAAATACTATTTTCACGGAATACAACAATTAACCTATTCCTGTTGTTGAGTTATTTATTCTTACTCACGACACAACAAATAGTATAAATAATAATGTCATTATTTAAAAAAAAATACTCACTTTTATAATTGACACTAAATTATATCATTTGACAAACTCCGTAATTTAATTTGACATTTCAGTCTGATGCAAATTCATGAGAATTCTCAAATTTTGAATCTCTGTAAAACTAACGATATATTTTTATATTTTTTTATAAATAGTTTCTGCAAAATAAAATTCTTACATTTCTCTTGATAAAGTTCACAAGAAGGTGACGTTTTCGTTTTGACATTATATATATAGATGTCCAGAAATAGAAATAGGGCGTTAATTGAAATAATGTGGAAAAGTTTTTCACTTAGATGAGTAGTGTTTTTGTGTTTCCGCTTTTGTTTCCTAGTTTTTTTGTATTTGTATGAAGTTTGATGTAATTTGATATCTTTGTGTTTGAGTTATTCTTTTTGCTTGATTAATTCTGTTTCTTAATTGATGTAGGATTTGCAGGTGATTAATTGCTTTTTATTTGCTTTTTATTGAGCTGTTATCTTTTTTAGCATGCCTAATTGATGTAGGATTTGTTTCTTACGTGATGTAAGATTTGATTTTATGTCTATTATGAATCTTACTGTATTTAAATTTTAATAATTTGGCTTCTTCTTCGTATATATATATATATATATATATATATATATATATATATATGTGTGTGTGTGTGTGTGTGTGTGTGTGTGTGTGTGTGTGTGTATGTATTCCATTCGTAAACGAGTTATTACGTGACCTAGGTTTCTCGTTTACAAAATGGAAAATATTCAAAAGTTCTACAATATAATTGTATTGAGAACTTTTCAATACGAATGTGCACTGGTCTCATCTTATTATGACCAGAAATTAAGTAATTAAACAATCAATATATATATATATATATATATATATATATATATATATATATACTAGCAGTATAGCCCGGCGTTGCTCGGGTGTAATGAAAGCTTTAAAACTAATCCATGGTCCTGGAGCTCAGACTCTTTGGACGTTGGCACCAAAGACTAAAAAGCAATAGTTGTTTCAGTTAAAACGAAACCGTAGACTGAAAGAAAAATGAATAGATGTAAGTCAAATTTTAATTTCCTGGTATCGATGTCAAATATGTTTTTTCGTTGTAAACTTAATTTTGAAGGCCCTATAAGTCCTTTGAGTAAATGGTATCATGGCTGAGACTAAGAACTACAATTATACCTACTTAGAGCCAAACCCGAAGCAAAAACTAAAATACAAGGGCTGAAAAAATACAGACATACAGGCAGATAAACAGATACACACACAAACATCTTGCCTTTTATATATATATTATCGATTTTCTGCACTATTGTAAGAACTGCAACATTGAATCTTCTGAATATCGTTTCTTATGTCTTTGTCTATGAGTAGTATGAAATTTGATTAAAATCAGAACACTCCTTCTATAAGCCCATTTTTTCGATTATCGATTTTCGATATTTATCGGGGGTACTTTGACACAAAACCTAGCTAAGAACACTCACAGACACTTATAATACAACTGTGTAAATTTTCAAGAAAATCAGTTCAGCCGTTTCGGAGTCTATAGGTAACGGATACACACATACACAGACACACACACACATACACACAGAGTTCCATTTATAAATAGGTTTAGATATATATAAATATATGTGTGTGTGTGTGTGTGTCTGTGTGCGTGTGTGTATATATATCTATATAAAATAAAACTGGTAAGTTTTCTCGAAAATGAATTCTAATCAGTTAACAAGTGATGACTGATAAATATTAACAACAAAACAAAACTGCCATTTTTTAATCATTATGGTTAAACATTATTAGCTTTCTAGTTGCATGGCTGATGCTAACCTCCAAGCGATCAAATCTTTGCGCCTTGTTAATGTCACGTTTTCCGAAGACGGGAAGAAGCGCGATTATATTGAATTAGCTGTTAGGTCTGCTGTCAGGGAAGTTGGTTGGTTCGGTTGTGCCTTGGGATGTGCATTGAATATTGCTGCCATATCTGACTTGGCAGACCGCCTGCAGTCTCTCTCTCACCGGCGCGACGTGGCTTCCCTGCGTCTCTTCTATAAATACTTCCATGGCTTCTGCTCCGATGAACTTAGATCACTGGTGACCCCTAGGTTCGAATCTGCACGAGATACTAGATTAGCTAACTAGATCCCACCCTTTTACAGTGAAACCGATAAGATGCAACCGCAACTTCTACTCCAACAGTTTCTTTTCTCGGACTTCCTGACTGTGGAATTCCCTTCCGCATGACTGCTTCCCCGACAGCTACAACCTCCAGGAGTTTAAATGTAAGGTCAATAGACACCTCCTAACACAATAACTCGCTTCCATTCTTTCAAACACTCTTCCCATCCTCCCAACTATCTATCACCCTCCTTCTGACATTTCCTATATCTAACCACTCTTTCTATTTACCTTCCCCTATGTAGCCCCCTGCGCAATAGTGGCAGTGGAATGCCTTGTTTGGGGTGAAACGATTAAAAAAAATATCTGGCCTGCAGGTCCTGCTAAATATCTCAAGAATCTGGACAAATTCCAAAGATTGACCCGTAATGTTATCGATTCTGATTTGTCATCTCGACTTCAGCCATTTTCTCACCGACGTAACGTGCCTCCACACGTTGCTGCCACTGTTGCGCAAGGGTTTACATATAGGAAAGTGATGAAAAACATGGGTAGGTTACATGGGGTGTGAAGAGGAGGGTAATAGACGGGTGATAATACCGGTGAGATATGGCTGGAGTGGATGGAGAAAAGAGCTTGTGAGAAAGGATGCGAGTTAGTGAGATAGGAGATGACTATTGACCTTACATTTAAATACTTAGAGATTGTAGCTGTCGGGGAAGCAAGAATGGGCTGTCTTCCTTGTTTCATTAACCACATGAAGTTAAACGTAGTACTAGACTGGCAACTAGGTCTCTTCGTTTTACTGTTGAACTAGCTAGATTTAATTGTAAGTTCTATTTAATTTCTTTTTCTGGCTTTTTGCATGTTGATTTTTTACCAGACTCCAACAATCTTCAAAAATTTAAATTCAACATCAATCGCAACATTCCGTCTTCCTGAAATCTGTTTTTTATTGCCCTTTCCACTCACTAAAGTGTCTTTCACTTCCAGTAAGATCTTACGTCTTAGCGGCATTATCGCCTTGATTAAACAATTAAAGACAACTGAATGTACGAATTGTAAGCTAAATGGTCTCAATATACTTTTCAAAAAAAAAAATTAGAGGTATCATTTTAAACTAAATTATCCTAACATCAGACAAAATGACCCCTTTTTTACCATGTATCTAGTCCCTTTATTACCCCTTTTTTCCTCATATATCTACACATTTCTTTTAATCATATCGCCCCAAGCAAGACATTTTACTGCCGCTGTTTTGCAGGGGGTTACATAGGAGGAAAGTTATGAGAAAGAATGACATGTTATCGGGGGTGTCAGGAAGTGGGTAAGAGAAGGGTGAGAATGCTGATGAGAGTGGTGTGGACGGAGAAAAGAGCATGAGAGAAGGATGATTGTAGGCATAAAGTGAGGGATCAGTTTATATATTGATTGTCATGTAGAATCGATACCCCCTTTATATCCACATTAGTATAGTATAGAAATTGTTTTTTTTTTTATCATATCGCCCCAAGCAAGGCATTTTACTGCCACTGTTTTGCAGGAGGTTATATAGGAGGAAAGTTATGAGAAAGAGTGACAGGTTATAGGGGGTGTCAGGAAGTGGGTAAGAGAAGGATTAGAATACTGATCAGAGTGGAGTGGACAGAGAATGGAGTATGGGAGAGAGAGAGGATGAATGTGGCCATAAAGTGAGGGATCAGTTTATATATGGAGTATGGGAGAGAGGGGGTGCAGATTAGTGAAATAGGAGATGCCTATTGAGTTTACATTTAAATTCTTGACGATTATCTGTCGGGGAAGCAAGTAAACGGAAGGGAATTCCACAGGCAGAAAGTGTGAGAAAAGAAGCTGCTGGAGTAGAATTTGAGTTTACATTTTATTGGTTTCACAGTAAAAGGGTGGGTTCTTGTTGCTAATCTTGTGGTTTGAGTAAATTTATGGATAGGTGGCAATTTCTCTATGGTTACACTGTCTACCAAGTCTGCGGGAAGACCTAAGGAAGATCGTGGTATGTTGTTCTTGTTTTTCTGTCATCTTCGAACATCGAAAAATTAAAGGGTAATATTTCTGATCCTTTTTTTTTTTCTTTCATCAAAGGATGTGAGCTGTGTAAAGGATATCGGTTCGGAACGAATAATCGGAAAGCCAAGTTCGAATTCCATTTGAATTCGTTTCATTCACTTACGCGCAAATACCCTTGGGAAAGGTACAAATCCGTCGCTTTTCCCGCTATGATTAGGTTCTATTACCTTGGTTAGTAACCAGTCTACCGCAAAAAGCAAAGGCAACCTACTGTAAGAAAACTTTCTGACCGGCCAGGCATGTCTCTTTCGAGACATGACTAAGTCTGTATCACTTGATGGCTATTAAATGACTGAAGTCTTCTCATTCTTTATCACAATCAGAAAATTTTTTGCGTTGTGGTGGCACCATCACTTTGTTTGGGGTGACAACATAACAAATAGGATCGCCAAAGCATTTTGGAAGGTTAGACACTGTCTATGGAATCATAGAGTTATCAAATTCGATACCTAAATACGGGTTTATAAGGCAGAATTTTTGACGCAGATGATGGCCAAAGCATTTTAGAAGGTTCGACACTGCCTATGGAATCATAGTTTTATCAAATTCCATACCAAAATACATGTTTATAAAGCAAAATTTTTGACTCAGAGGATCGCCAAAGCATTTTTGAAGGTTAGACACTGCCTATGGAACCATAGTTTTATCAAATTCGATGCCAAAATTAGGGTTATAATGTAGAATTTCTGACTTAGAATATCGCCAAAGCATTTTGGAAGATTCGACTCTGCCTATGGAATCAGAGAGTTATCAAATTCGATACCAACATATGGGTTTATAGCTAATCTTTTCACTCAGAATAGTGGACCCCATATAAGACTCATATCAATTACCAGGATGCCATCCACAAAAATTTTCTCTGCTGTATCTGTGGCGAAACTTTTGGCGATACTAGGGGTACTATTACTGATTTTTCACAAAATACAACACTAGTAGAATTGAGATTTTCCTGATTTAGTCACAACCTTTCTGGACTGGTCATTTTGAAAAGATGAGTAACGACAGAATACCTCACAACCACTATGTCGCCAAATTCATAAACTGACGCTTTGATCCACTAGGTCATTATTCCGTAGGAAGGTCGGAGGGCTCAACTGCCGAAACGTTGTGATAATATTATAAAAATGAATACAATAGTCCGAATATAAATAGTGTAAGTAATAACAACTCCTCATCTTAGAAATACAGGCAGAAATGAGCGAATAGTCCGCACTTATATCTGACCTCACTATTAGCGACGCAAAGCGGTCGTATTTCGATTTCAATGAATATTATGTACAGATTAAATTTGCTTGGACTTTGTCTCCAAACTTTTGTTTATGTTTACCAAAAACTGCAAATGAATTATCAAAGCAGTCTTCAATGTTATTTGCCTCTGTTCTCGCAGCTGTGGTTCTTTGGAATCAAGAGTGTGACTTATTTGTGTCAGACAAAATAATAAGATAAAAATGTTTGAACCTTTTTTCTATTCCGATGGCATCAAAGGTAAATTTAATTTCGCCATCTTTGCTTCTTCTATCCCCGCAACCCATAAATTTTTTGGCGGTTGTCTTCAGAGATGCCAATTAGATGAAGAGCGAATTTTCATATTAACTCTGCAAGAAGAGATTCTAGATGATTTGATTAGAAAAACCCAGGAAGACGTCCAGTAAAGAAAATATTTCTCCTTTCGTAGATATGACTCGACAAAACTTCCAATCATTTATTGTTTCTTTTTTTTTTTTTTTTTTTTTTTTTTTTATCAATATAATTTTTTTTTTATCCCACGCAACCCGTGTTGTCCATTTACACAAGGCCGCTACACAGGCATTAACCTACTGTTTCCCCTCTAAGAAAAACAAATTTGACGATCTCCTGTGGGTGTTAAGTTTTTCAAGCCTTTTTTCCTTATTATGTATCACAGAACTTCAAATGGCTTTTTGTTATGGTGCTTTTCTACAAGGAATGGACTCTTTCTCTTACTAGATAATTACCTCTTTTTTAATCGTTTCACCCCAAGCAAGGCGGTAACGCCACTGATGCGCAGGGGGCTACAGAAGAGAAAAATGATTAGATAGGAGGAGAGTAAAGAGAAAGACGAACCAGTTAAAGGAGGTGTCAGAGAAAGAAGCAAGAGAAGGATGGAATACAGGTGTGATGACAATTGCAAAGGTGGAGAGAAAGGAAAGGATATACGGGGTGGTGAAGAAAGAACTAGAGTCAAGTGGTTAAGATATGCGTATTTACATTGCATTTAAATTCCTGGAGGTTGTAGCCGTCAGGAAAGCAAGAATATGGAAGAGAGTTCCACAAGCGGGGAGTGAGAGAAAAGAACCTGATGATGGAGTAGAATATTCTACTGCATTTGGTTGATCTAACTGTGAATGGGTGGGACCCAGTTGCCAGTCTGGTTGAACGAGTAAACTCATGTGGCAGGGACACCAGTGACTTAAGTTCGACGGAGCAGTTAAAGATGACAGCTAGTATGCAGTTAAAGCTAGGTACTAGCCAGCTACTGCACCGTTCGGACTTACGTATTCCTAGTTACTTATTATTAATAAGTTACTAGGAATTAAAGTTCGTAAACACTTGCGAAATGGGTCGATCTGGTCCAGCACAATCGAGACAAGCGATGGATTCAGAAAGGGCTTCAAAATAAGATCGATTCGGCAAGAGAGTCATGTTGTGCGTTTAGGGGAACTTGGAAGGAATCGTGCATTCTGAGTTGGTTCCGAATGGTCATGCCGTCAGTGCCGAACTTTACTGTCAGCAACTTGAGCGGGTCTACGAAAAGTTGAAGCAAAAGTACCCGGATCTAATCAACCGAAAGCGCGCTTTGATGAAGCAGGACAATGCCAAGCCACACACCGCCAGGAAGAACAAAATCAAGTTTGAAGAGCTGGACGGCATTGAGGTTCTGCCACATCCAGCCTACAGTCCTGACTGTGCTCCATCAGATTACGGCCTTTTGCGCTCAATGCAACACTTTCTGAAGGGCCGCCGATTCGACTCGTTTGATGAAGACGAGGAAGCGTGTCAAGTATTCTTTGATTCGAAGCCGGCTGAATGGTAGTTTGACCAGATCCGAAAGCTTGCAGATCGATGGCAGAAAGTCTTGGAAAATGATGGTCTTTATTTTGAGCAATAATTTTTGTTGTTTTTGCGAGTAAAATTTCATTTTTTTGCAAGTGTTTTCTAGTAAACTTAGATTACTTGGCGAGTAAAATTTCAATTTTTTGCAAGTGTTTACGAACTTTTGGGACAACCTAATATTAACAATTACTTTGTACATATTTTTTGTTATGCTAATAGAATGTTTTGAACCTACCTTCTGTGTTCTGCGTCTTACTTCCAACTTAACCGGTCACTACAACTTAACAAATTATCGACGAAGATCCCCATCAATTTCTGAATCCAAATACAGGTGACCTTTTTGTTACGTTTTTTCCAAAACTTCCTAATAGCTAAAAGATTCCGACATTCTGTATAACCATAGCACTGCTTTCCTCATCAGCGGCACAAAATGTCCAGTATTTCCTTTCATTTGAAAAGGCTGGCAATATTGGTTCGACACAACTTCATGTCATTTCCAGCGTTTATCAATCTTTTTCTTTTCGCTGTCTGATTACCTGTTCTCTTATCCATAATTTTAATCATTTCATCACAAGCAAGGCAATGCAGCCACTAAGATGCAAGGAGTTACGGAGTGTGAGAAAAAAAATCAGAAACTGTGTCATCTACGGTGACGCCCATCTGTCAATCATTTTCGCCTACTATTGTTTTTTGAAGCTGGCTGCCGTTGACGAAATCACACTTCTGTCTGTCCTGTTTATATTTTCTACCTTCTACGTCGACCACACGTGTCGGTCCAGCTTTTGATGTCAATCATATTTTATCGGGTCAAAGAAGTATATAGCACTTGCCTTATTATTCTAAAAATATGGCTGTCTCTTTATAAAATATCAGGTCAGATAATAATTTATTATAACCAGCATGCAACAGAAAGACATAGATAGATAGATAGATAGATAGATAGATAGATAGATAGATAGATAGATAGATAGATAAAAGCTGAGACAGACAGACAGATAGATAGATAGATAGATGAAAGCTGAGACAGACAGACAGACAGACAGACAGACAGAGAGATAGATAGATAGATAGATAGATAGATAGATAGATAGATAGATGATGAATAATCTGGGATAGATAGATAGATAGATAGATAGATAGATAGATAGATAGATAGATGAAAGCTGAGACAGACAGACAGACAGACAGACAGATAGATAGATAGATAGATAGATAGATAGATAGATAGATAGATAGATAGATAGATATGAATAATCTGAGATAGATAGATAGATAGATAGATAGATAGATAGATAGATAGATATGAACAGACATAGATAGATAGTATAGATAGATAGATAGATAGATAGATAGATAGATATAAACAAACTGAGATAGATAGATAGATAGATAGATAGATAGATAGATAGATAGATAGATAGATAGATATTATCTGATCCAAAATCTATTCCTACAAGTTTATGAAATATCGGATATACTCAAGCATATTTTGATTATCGATTTTTACACAAAGATATAGATGGTCCCACTGTACACATCTTATCTTTTTGAAGCGGTTAAAAATCATAAATAATCCCTGACGGGTAGAACTATACCCAGGTATATTTTTATGCATATTCCGTAACATTAATCTAACGTGCAGGACTATAACATCAATGGTACTTTGACTCAACGGTACAGTTATACCTCCTTAGCCTTCCTACCCTCGCCTTGAGTGATCATTTCTGTTGTTACAGTGAACATAAGCTCTCTGGTCGGGATACCTTCAAACGGTATATTTCGCTAACATTAACGGTACAGGTAATCAAAATTAGCCTACATCCTCTGGCCTATATTCTTTCTTTCTGTTGTTAAAGTGAGCATAACCTGTCTTTTAGGCTTACCGTCTCACGGAAAATTCGGCTAACCCTAGTGGTACAGGTAATCTCCTTCATCTTGCCTAGTCACGCCTACCCTAGATTTTCTATTTCTGTTGTTACAATGACCATAAACTAACTTGTTAGTCTGCCTTCTCATTGTAAATTTGGCTAACCTTAACAGTACAGGTAATCTCCTTTAATCTGCTTCGCTAGCCTAGATAATTAATTTCTGTTGTTCGTGGTAAATTTGGCTAATCTTAAAGGTAATCTTTATTCTGCCTCGACTAGCCTACATTTTATATTTCTGTTGTTGCAGTGACCATAACCTAACTTCTAGACTAAAATTCCCACGGTAAATTTGGCTAATCTTAAAGGTAATCTTTATTCTGCCTCGACTAGCCTACATTTTATATTTCTGTTGTTGCAGTGACCATAACCTAACTTCTAGACTAAAATTCTCACGGTAAATTTGGCTAATCTTAAAGGTAATCTTTATTCTGCCTCGACTAGTCTACATTTTATATTTCTGTTGTTGCAGTGACCATAACCTAACTTCTAGACTAAAATTCTCACGGTAAATTTGGCTAACCTTAACGGTACAGGTAAACAACATCAGCTTGCTTCGCCTAGACTAGATTCCTTCCTTCTGTTGTTACAGTGACCGCAAACCTACCTGGTAGGCCTGCCCTATCACGGTTACCCTTCTCGGTATAAGTAATTTATTTTAGCTTGCCTCCTTTTGCCTAGATTCGTTATTTTTGTTGTTACCTATCTGATAGGCTTAATGTCTAATGGTAAAATTGACTAAACGTAACGTACACGTAATCTCCTTTAGCAAGCCTTTCCTAGCTTAGTTTATTCATATCTGTTGTTAAAGTGACCATAACCTACCTAGTAGGCCTAACTTATCACGGTATCTTTGGTTAACCGTATCGGTGCAGGTAATCTACATTTGCCTGCCTTCCCGAGCTTAGATATCATATTTGTGTTACAGTAACCACAACCTCCCTGGTATGCCTACTTTGGAAGGGTAAATTCAGATCACCTTAACGGTACAGGTAATCACTTTAGATTGCCTAGACGTGCATGGATGCGTTATGCCTGTTGTTACAATGACCATTACCTAACTAGTAAGCCTAACTTCTCACGATATTTTGGCTGACGATAACGGTATAGGTAATCTACTTAAGCCTGCCTCTCCTACATTAGATTTTTTTTTATTTCTGTTGTTAGTGTGATTAAAGTCCTATCATCTCACGTTAAATTGGGCTAATCATAAAGGTACAGGTAATCTCATTTAGCCTGCCTCTCCGGGCCTATATTCTTCATTTGCCCGGTAAATTTGATTAGCCAAAACTGTACAGGTAATATTCTTTAGCCTGCCATCCCTAGCCTATGAGGAAGGAGGGCTCGGAGAACCTGATACAAACAGGCCAGATAGAGGGAAAAAGAGACTGAGGAAAGCAGCGGATAACATATCTAAAAGACCTGAGCAGGTGGATGACAGAACGGGGGCTGAGAGACGTTACAGGAGAAAGCGTGCTAAGAGCCACCAGGGATAGGGAGACGTGGAAGGCCATGATCGCCTACATCTTGAAGGGACAAGGGACATGGAAGAAGAATATATATGCCGACTGTTTATAAGAAATTGTAATGTGGGTATAAAATGGGGGATCAATTCTATATTACAATCAATACATAAAATGATTCCTCATTTTGTGGCCATGCTAGTTTCTATACATTTATATTCTAGATTTATGGGCTTGAGCTAATGAATGACGGAACGGGGGTTGTGAGGTGTTACAAGAGAAAGCGTGCGAAGAGCCACCAGGGATAGGGAGATGTGGAAAGCCATGATCGCCTACGTCCTGAAGGGACAAGGCACATAAAAGAAGAAGAAGACTGTTTGCTGACTTTATAGGTTCTTGATATTTTTAATCGACTTTATTCAGTAGATATAGACACCTCCTAACACACTAACCTGCTCCCATTCTATCAAACACTCTTCCTTTTGCCCAAACCTTATCCTGGCTATCCTTACTCATCTGTCACCTTCCTCCTGACATTCCCTATGTCTAACCACTCCTTCTCTTTACCTTCCCATATGTAGCCCCATGCGCAATAGTGGGAGTGGAATGCCTTGCTTGGGGTGAGATGATTAAAAAAAAACACTCTTCCCATCTACCCAACCCTCATCCTCGGTATCCTTACTCATCTGTCACCTTCCTCCTGACTTTCCCTATGTCTAACCACTCCTTCTCTTTACCTTCTCCTATGTAGCCCCATGTGCAATAGTGGCTGTGGAATGCCTTGCTAGGCGTGTGATGATTAAAAAAAAACACTTTTCCCATCTACCCAACCCTCATCCTCGGTATCCTTACTCATCTGTCACCTTCCTCCTGACTTTCCCTATGTCTAGCCACTCCTTCTCTTTACCTTCTCCTATGTAGCCCCATGCGCAATAGTGGCTATGGAATGCCTTGCTAGGCGTGTGATGATTAAAAAAAAACACTCTTCCCATCTACCCAACCCTCATCCTCGGTATCCTTACTCATCTGTCACCTTCCTCCTGACATTCCCTATGTCTAACCACTCCTTCTCTTTACCTTCCCATATGTAGCCCCATGCGCAATAGTGGCTGTGGAATGCCTTGCTTGGGGTGAGATGATTAAAAAAACACTCTTCCCATCTACCCAAACCTCATCCTCGGTATCCTTACTCATCTGTCATCTTCCTCCTGACTTTCCCTATGTCTAACCACTCCTTCTCTTTACCTTCTCCTATGTAGCCCCATGCGCAATAGTGGCTGTGGAATGCCTTGCTAGGCGTGTGATGATTAAAAAAAAACACTTTTCCCATCTACCCAACCCTCATCCTCGGTATCCTTACTCATCTGTCACCTTCCTCCTGACTTTCCCTATGTCTAACCACTCCTTCTCTTTACCCTCTCCTATGTAGCCCCAAGCGCAATGGTGGCTGTGGAATGCCTTGCTAGGCGTGTGATGATGAAAAAAAACACTCTTCCCATCTAGCCAACCCTCATCCTCGGCATCCTTACTCATCTGTCACCTTCCTCCTGACTTTCCCTATGTCTAGCCACTCCTTCTCTTTACCTTCTCCTATGTAGCCCCATGCGCAATAGTGGCAGTGGAATGCCTTGCTAGGCGTGTGATGATTAAAAAAAACACTCTTCCCATCTACCCAACCCTCATCCTCGGTATCCTTACTCATCTGTCACCTTCCTCCTGACATTCCCTATGTCTAACCACTCCTTCTCTTTACCTTCTCCTATGTAGCCCCATGCGCAATAGTGGCTGTGGAATGCCTTGCTAGGCGTGTGATGATTAAAAAAAAATACTTTTCCCATCTACCCAACCCTCATCCTCGGTATCCTTACTCATCTGTCACCTTCCTCCTGACTTTCCCTATGTCTAGCCACTCCTTCTCTTTACCTTCTCCTATGTAGCCCCATGCGCAATAGTGGCTGTGGAATGCCTTGCTTGGGGTGAGATGATTAAAAAAAAACACTCTTCCCATCTACCCAACCCTCATCCTCGGTATCCTTACTCATCTGTCACCTTCCTCCTGACATTCCCTATGTCTAACCACTCCTTCTCTTTACCTTCCCATATGTAGCCCCATGCGCAATAGTGGCAGTGGAATGCCTTGCTTGGGGTGAGATGATTAAAAAAAAACACTCTTCCCATCTACCCAACCCTCATCCTCGGTATCCTTACTCATCTGTCACCTTCCTCCTGACTTTCCCTATGTCTAGCCACTCCTTCTCTTTACCTTCTCCTATGTAGCCCCATGCGCAATAGTGGCAGTGGAATGCCTTGCTTGGGGTGAGATGATTAAAAAAAACACTCTTCCCATCTACCCAACCCTCATCCTCGGTATCCTTACTCATCTGTCACCTTCTTCATGACTTTCCCTATGTCTAACCACTCCTTCTCTTTACCTTCTCCTATGTAGCCCCATGCGCAATAGTGGCAGTGGAATGCCTTGCTAGGCGTGTAATGATTAAAAAAAAACACTCTTCCCATCTACCCAACCCTCATCCTCGGTATCCTTACTCATCTGTCACCTTCCTCCTGACATTCCCTATGTCTAACCACTCCTTCTCTTTACCTTCTCCTATGTAGCCCCATGCGCAATAGTGGCAGTGGAATGCCTTGCTTGGGGTGAGATGATTAAAAAAAAACACTCTTCCCATCTACCCAACCCTCATCCTCGGTATCCTTACTCATCTGTCACCTTCCTCCTGACTTTCCCTATGTCTAGCCACTCCTTCTCTTTACCTGCTCCTATGTAGCCCCATGCGCAATAGTGGCTGAGGAATGCCTTGCTTGGGGTGAGATGATTAAAAAAAACACTCTTCCCATCTACCCAACCCTCATCCTCGGTATCCTTACTCATCTGTCACCTTCCTCATGACTTTCCCTATGTCTAACCACTCCTTCTCTTTACCTTCTCCTATGTAGCCCCATGCGCAATAGTGGCAGTGGAATGCCTTGCTAGGCGTGTGATGATTAAAAAAAAACACTCTTCCCATCTACCCAACCCTCATCCTCGGTATCCTTACTCATCTGCCACCTTCCTCCTGACATTCCCTATGTCTAACCACTCCTTCTCTTTACCTTCTCCTATGTAGCCCCATGCGCAATAGTGGCTGTGGAATGATTTGCTTGGGGTGAGATGATTAAAAAAAAACACTCTTCCCATCTACCCAACCCTCATCCTCGGTATCCTTACTCATCTGTCACCTTCCTCCTGACTTTCCCTATGTCTAGCCACTCCTTCTCTTTACCTGCTCCTATGTAGCCCCATGCGCAATAGTGGCAGTGGAATGCCTTGCTTGGGGTGAGATGATTAAAAAAAAAACACTCTTCCCATCTACCCAACCCTCATCCTCGGTATCCTTACTCATCTGTGACCTTCCTCCTGACTTTCCCTATGTCTAACCACTCCTTCTCTTTACCTTCTTCTATGTAGCCCCATGCGCAATAGTGGCTGTGGAATGCCTTGCTAGGCGTGTGATGATTAAAAAAAAACACTTTTCCCATCTACCCAACCCTCATCCTCGGTATCCTTACTCATCTGTCACCTTCCTCCTGACTTTCCCTATGTCTAGCCACTCCTTCTCTTTACCTTCTCCTATGTAGCCCCATGCGCAATAGTGGCAGTGGAATGCCTTGCTTGGGGTGAGATGATTAAAAAAAAACACTCTTCCCATCTACCCAACCCTCATCCTCGGTATCCTTACTCATCTGTCACCTTCCTCCTGACATTCCCTATGTCTATCCACTTCTCTTTACCTTCCCATATGTAGCCCCATGCGCAATAGTGGCTGTGGAATGCCTTGCTTGGGGTGAGATGATTAAAAAAAAACACTCTTCCCATCTACCCAACTCTCATCCTCGGTATCCTTACTCATCTGTCACCTTCCTCCTGACATTCCCTATGTCTAACCACTCATTCTCTTTACCTTCCCCTATGTAGCCCCATGCGCAATAGTGGCTGAGGAATGCCTTGCTTGGGGTGAGATGATTAAAAAATAAAATTGTTCATGATTCTTTATATTTTGGGCCTTCAACTGTAACGATCTGTGTGCAATTTGATTTTGAATTATATAGCATTTGTTATAATGATGATGATGATGATGATGAGATATGATACATTCTGGTAGACATTTCAAAATTCAAAATTTATGATGTTGATAATTATTTTCACAACGAAATAAATCAATAAACGTTATTATCCGAGTGAATATCTTTTTAAATGGCCTACTAAATCATATTTAGCCTATTGTAATGTTATTTCGAGTATTTTTCGAGTGGCTTTTTTGTTTGTTTTTACTTCTCTGTCGCCCTATATGAATACATATATAGAAATAACGACTGTATACATACACCTGTATAAACCGTGATGTATAGTGTGTAGCTTGTATTTTTTAATTGTATTTTAGCGCCTCCAGAAAAAAAAAATCTTAGAAAGAACTAAATAGTTTTTCCAAATTTTGTAGATAAAAAATTACCATTCTTCATCTACTTCTTCTTCTCCTTCTTCTTCTTCTTTTTCAGGACGTAGGCGATCATGGCTTTCCACGTCTCCCTATCCCTGCTGTCACTTAGCACGCTTTCTCCTGTAACATCTTGCAACCCCCGTTCTGTCATCCACTAGCTAAAGCCCATAAATCTTGAATATAAATGTATAGAAACTAGCAAGGCCACAAAATGAGGGATCAGTTTATATATTAATTATAATAAAGAATTGATCCCCCATTTTATACCCACATTATAATTTCTTATAAACAGTTGGCATGTATATTCTTCTTCTATGTGCCATGTCCTTTCAGAACATAGGCAATCATGGCTTTCCACGTCTCCCTATCCCTGCTGTCACTTAGCACGCTTTCTCCTGTAACATCTCGCAACCCCCGTTCTGTCATCCATTAGCTAAAGCCCATAAATCTAGAATATAAATGTATAGAAACTGGCATGGTCTCAAAATGAGGGATCAGTTTATATATTGATTGTAATATAGAATTGATCCCCCATTTTATGCCCACATTATAATTTCTTATAAACAGTTGGCATATATATTCTTTTATGTGCCCTGTCTCTTCAGGACGTAGGCGATCATGGCTTTCCACGTCTCCCTATCCCTGGTGGCTCTTAGCACGCTTTCTCCCGTAACATCACGCAACCCCCGTTCTGTCATCCACCTGTACCAGCCCTTCAAATCCGCTGCTTATTCCTGTCTCTTTTTCCCTCTATCTGGCCTGTTAGTTTCAGGTTCTCCAAGCCCTCCTTCCTTATTGCACATCCCAGGAATTTTAACTGTCTTTTCCTGATGCTCAATATTAACTTCCTATCATTAGTTTACATTATATACTTGGAATGCTCGTTGTGGTGCGGTGGATATCGGCTCGGAAATAAAAATCTGGAAGCCGATTTCGAATTCCAGTTAAATTCGTTGCATTCACTTATACGCAACAACTCTTCGGAAAGGTCTTTATCTGTATTTTTTTTCTCCAGATATGGGTTAAATAGGAGGACTGGGTGTGTTATATCTCTGTTTGGCAACTAGTGTACTTCACACGGAGGATAGAAGGGTTTGCGTAGGGTCAACACTTCCACTTGCAAAAAAGACCTAAGCATCGACAAAGAAAAAGAGGAAATAGCAAGAGAGAGAGAGAGAAAAAGAGAATGAATGAAAAACGTAATACTTGAAGCAAACAACGATAAACAGAAGAACTAAACTTGAGAGAGAGAGAGAGAGAAACAAAGAGAGAGAGAGAGAAAACGAGAAAAAGAAAGAAAAGGAGGAAATAGCAAGAGAGAGAGAGAAAAAGAGAATGAATGAAAAACGTCATACTTGAAGCAAACAACGATAAACAGAAGAACTAAACTTGAGAGAGTGAGAGAGAAACAAAGAGAGAGAGAGAGAAAGAAAAGAGGGAATAGCAAGAGAAAGAGAGAGTGTGTGTGCGTGTGTGATTAAAATCAGGTTTTCAGCCCTTTTATTTTAGTTTTTGCTTCCGGTTTGGCTCTAAGTAGGTATAATTGTAGTTCTTAGTCTCAGCCATGATACCATTTACTCAGAGGACTTATTTAGCCTTCAAAATTCAGTTTACGACGAAAGAAACTTATTTGATATTGACACCAGGAAATCAAAATTTGACTTACAGCCATTCATTTTTCATTCAGTCTACGGTTTCGCTTTAACTGGAAACAATTATTGCTTTTTAATCTTTCGTGCCAACGTCCAAAGAGTCTGAGCTCCAGGACCATGGATTAGTTTTAAAGTTTTCATTAAATCCGAGTAACGCCGGGCTATACTGCTAGTATATATATAAAAATCATTATTTCATTAAGTAACCCATCGAGGTTGATATGTGTAAAACCAAAACTAACCAAAACATTTAACCGTAGGTTCTATGCTAAGAGTTTCTTTTCTTGCATGTCTCGCTTCTAGAATTTTCTTCCTTTTCCATCCTTTGCAGTGAATTTTGATTTTCAAAGATTTAAATTAAGTTTCTTTTTGTGTTATTCTTTCAGACTCATTAACGTGTTTAAGAAACTTTACTGCCTCTTGGAGTGATATGATTGAAAACAATTGTACAAATCGGGAAATATTTAGACATTTAAAAACCCGAAACAGATTTCTCTCTCTCTCTCTCTCTCTCTCTCTGTTTATCTATCTCTCTATCTCTCTCTCTCTGTATATCTATCTATCTATCTATCTCTCTCTCTCTGTATCTCTCTCTCTCTCTCTCTCTCTCTCTGTATATCTATCTATCTATGGTATCTCTCTCTCTCTCTCTCTCTCTCTCTGTATATCTATCTCTCTCTCTCTCTCTGGGTGAGTTATATCTCTGTTTGGCAACTAGTGTACTTCACACGGAGGATAAAATGGTTTGCGTAGGGTCAGCACTTCCACTTGTAAAAAAAGACCTAAGCATCGACAACCACATCGTTGATGGTGAGGAGGCGTGGATGGATTAAGCTCCTCTTGAGAGTGATAGGGGTAAACTAAACTATTTTTTTTTTAAATCTGAACCATCGGTTTCTTGGCCTTTTTATTCTTTTGAAACGCTCTTCACATTGCAGGGAGCCACTGCATAAAAATGTATACCCATATTCGTTTATTTATTTAATGAGTTGAATCGGGGCGTCTATTCAAATATGGGTATCCACTAAAAGGTATCATCATCATCATCATCATCATCATCATCATCCGTTACACCCAGTGGTGTGTAGGGCAGCAACAAAAGTTCTCTACCTCTGCCTATTTTGGGCCAGACTAGTTAATGAACCCCAAGAGTACTGCATGGCTTTCATTTCATTCTCCACCGTACTTTTCCATGTCGTTCTTGGTCTTCCCCTCTTTCTTTTGCCATCTGGGGTTCAGTGCAGTGCTGTTCTTGTGATTGACTGTGGATCTTTCCGGAGCACATGCCCAATCCATCTCCACCGCCTTCTTGTAATGATGGTACCCGTGTTTTCTTGTTTGCATTTCTTCAACAGGTCTTCATTGGAGATCTTCTCTGGACAAAATATTCTCAGTATTCATTGGAGGCATATGGTGTGAAAGGATCGAAGTTTGGCGAGATCCGCCTTAGTCATTCTCCAGCACTCAGATCCGTAGAGGAGAGTAGATACAACACAGCTCTGGTTTAACTTGAGCTTGGTATATATATAATAGTTAGGTTCTAAGTATTTTATGCAGATATTTATTTATAAGAGAGAATGGCAGACCCCTAAAGGAGATGATAATCTGAAAGATTTTATTCAATTAATATTAATTATTAATTAGATAAAAATATAGAGCTTGATGAATATTATCCAGAGCATTATAAATGATTGAGAGGAAAACTCAACACATATTTCATCATCGTCTTCATCATCATCCTTTACACCAAATGGTGTGTAGATCAGAAACAAAGCTTCTCCACCTCTGCCTATGTGGGGCCAGACTAGTCAATGAACCCCAAGAGTACTGCGTGGCTTTCATCTCATTCTCCACCGTACTTCTCCATGTCGTTCTTGGTCTTCCCCTCTTTCTTTTGCTATCTGGACTCCAGTGCAGTGCTGTTCTTGTGATTGACTGTGGATCTTTCCGGAGCACATGTCCAATCTCCATCTCCACCGCCTTCTTGTAATGATAGTGCCCATGTTCTCTTGCTTGCATCTCTTCAACAGGTCTTCATTGAAGATCTTCTCTGGCCAAAATATTCTCAGTATTCGTCGGAGGCATATGGTGTGAAAGGATCGAAGTTTGGCGAGATCCGCCTTAGTCATTCTCCAGCACTCAGATCCGTAGAGGAGAGTAGATACAACACAGCTCTGGTTTAGCTTGAGCTTGGTGTTGTTGCTGTACTCTGTTGATCTCCAGATGTTGTTCATTTATTTAAACACACTCCTGGCTTTGCCCAGTCTACTTCTAATATCCTCTTTCGTGCCATCCTCGGGTCTGATGATACTGTCCAGGTAAATGAACTTGTCTATACGACGTAGATCTTCTCCATTCACTTTGACAGGAGCAGACCTATTCACGTTCAATGGCATCATTTCGGTTTTCTTGGTGCTAATCCGCAACCCTATCTGCTGGCCAAAGGGTTCCAGTCTGCTGGCCTTGTCCTGTATATGTTGGTGAGTATGGGACAGCAGCGCCAGGTCATCGGCAAAATAAATAAAAAGTAACGTTCAAATAATAAAATCTCTCGGGTAAATAGAAAAATATCACTTCTGTAGAAATCGCCTTGTTGACGCTATGATTCGTAACTGAAAAGACATGAATGTCTCGAGAGTCTGCGGAAGAATTGCGTTTTAAGGTTTCCCGATTGACATCTCACTCAATGACTGAGACGGCCTAAAAGCACATAGATAAACCCGCCCTTTTCTTACGCCCCTTTCTATTCGTAGATATCTGCTGATTCCCTGTTTGTTTGCACGCAGTTTGCTGACTTTATAGGTTCTTGATATTTCTAATTGATGTGGCCAGGTGACGGAACCACGAAATGATAACTTGAAACACGGCGGTAAGCTTAACAACATAGATTAAGTCAAAAATAGATACAAGAGAAAAGAGTAAATATAAGCTTGGCTTACTAATGACTGACAGACAGACAGACTGTGCTGAGCTGAACTGAAGCCACGAGAGTGATTAACTCTCAGTTAATATGCTGGTAGGAAGAGTCCATAGTTAAGTGGGTAACACCCCACAAAACTAATCGACGTTTTTCAGTAGATATTGTTCATGATTTTTTATATTTCGGCTTTCAACTGTAACATTTGTGTGCACTTTGATTTTTAATTATATAGCATTTGTTATCATGATGAAAACACACATCTTTTACTCAAAGATGTGGTTTTCCCTAACAAGTGGAACACTGGTTTGAATCAGTTCAGAGTGTACATTTTTTTAAATAAAACTCGTCGAATATTTAAGCCGGTGAACGAAAATAAATAAACATACTGTTTCATAAATAAACGGAGTGTCTACTCAAATATAGTTATCCACTAAAAATAACGTCTAAGTCATAAAATCTATCACATTAATAGGTAAAAAGATCCATTACTTCCTTAGAAATTGCTTTGTTTACTTAGGATATGGAGCTTAACTGATATGACTGTTTCCAGAGTCTGAGAAAGATTTACATATATAAGGTACTGTTCAACTTTGTTTGATCGGCCATTTACTCCGTGGCTGAGTCGGTTGATTTTAACGACAGTTTCACCTGCCAGCGGGGGGCGCAGGTTTTAATCCTACTGGAATGCGTATACTTATCTTTAATAACATTTCTCGAATATTCAAGCCGGTAGATAAATTAAATAAGCATACTGTTTCATAAATAAACGGATCGTCTACTCAAATATGGCTATCCAGTAAAAATAACGTTTAAGTAAGAAAAATTATTATATTATTAATATCAATTTTTTATATTGTTATCACGTGGTAAACATAATATATTTTTTCGGATAACTGGCTTAAAGCAGAAATAACCCTCATTTTGTCGAATTTACAAAAAAAAAAAAAAGAAAAAGAAGAAAAAACAGAAAAAAAAGATGTTGATCAGAACACACACCTGAAGCAGGTAACGGTGATAGAAGAACGAACCTCTAGAAAGAAAAAGAAGAGAGAAAAACAGTGAGAGATAAAGAGAGAGCAAGAGCTAGAAAATGAGAGAAAGAAAGAAGGAAATAGCAAGAGAGAGAGAGAGAGAGAGAAAGAAATAGAGAAAGTGAAAGAAAGACATCACACCTGAAGCAAATAACGATAAACAGAAGAGCTAAACTTGAGAGAGAGAGAGAGAGAGAGAAACAAAGAGAGAGAGAGAGAAAACGAGAAAAAGAAAGAAAAAGAGGAAATAGCAAGAGAGAGAGAGAAAAGAGAATGAATGAAAAACGTCATACTTGAAGCAAACAACGATAAACAGAAGAACTAAACTTGAGAGAGTGAGAGAGAAACAAAGAGAGAGAGAGAGAGAGAAAGAAAAGAGGGAATAGCAAGAGAAAGAGAGAGTGTGTGTGCGTGTGTGATTAAAATCAGGTTTTCAGCCCTTTTATTTTAGTTTTTGCTTCGGGTTTGGCTCTAAGTAGGTATAATTGTAGTTCTTAGTCTCAGCCATGATACCATTTACTCAGAGGACTTATTTAGCCTTCAAAATTCAGTTTACGACGAAAGAAACTTATTTGATATTGACACCAGGAAATCAAAATTTGACTTACATCCATTCATTTTTCATTCAGTCTACGGTTTCGCTTTAACTGGAAACAATTATTGCTTTTTAGGTTTTCGTGCCAACGTCCAAAGAGTCTGAGCTCCAGGACCATGGATAAGTTTTAAACTTTTCATTAAATCCGAGTAACGCCGGGCTATACTGCTAGTATATATATAAAAATCATTATTTCATTAAGTAACCCATCGAGGTTGATATGTGTAAAACCAAAACTAACCAAAACATTTAACCGTAGGTTCTATGCTAAGAGTTTCTTTTCTTGCATGTCTCGCTTCTAGAATTTTCTTCCTTTTCCATCCTTTGCAGTGAATTTTGATTTTCAAAGATTTAAATTAAGTTTCTTTTTGTGTTATTCTTTCAGACTCATTAACGTGTTTAAGAAACTTTACTGCCTCTTGGAGTGATATGATTGAAAACAATTGTACAAATCGGGAAATATTTAGACATTTAAAAACCCGAAACAGATTTCTCTCTCTCTCTCTCTCTCTCTCTCTGTTTATCTATCTCTCTATCTCTCTCTCTCTGTATATCTATCTATCTATCTCTCTCTCTCTGTATCTCTCTCTCTCTCTCTCTGTATATCTATCTCTCTCTCTCTCTCTCTCTCTCTCTCTCTCTCTCTCTCTGTATATCTATCTATCTATCTATCTATGGTATCTCGACGTGGTGTAATGTTTTTTTCATAATTTCTTTCTTTCCTTTTACTTTTTCTTCTTCTTCCTCTTCTTTTTCTTCTATTTTTTCTTCTTCTTTTTCTTCTTCCTTTTCTTCTTTGTCTTCTTCCTCATATCGTTCTATTTCTTCTTCTTCTTCTTCATTTTTTCTTCGATTTCTTCTTCTTCCTCATCATCTCCCTCTTCTTCTTCTTCCTCCTTTTCTTCCTCTTCCTCTTCTTCAATTTCTTCTTCTTCCTCTTCTTCTTCTTCCTCTTCGTCTTCTTTCTTTTTTCTTCTTCTTCCTCTTCTTCTTCTATTTCTTCTTCTTTTTCTTCGTCCTTTTCCTCCTCTTCCTCTTCTTCTTCTTCCTCTTTTTCTTCCTCTTCTTCTATTTCCTGTTCTTCTACCTCTTCCTCTTCTTCTATTTCTTCTTCTTTTTCTTCCTCCTTTTCCTCTTCTTCCTCTTCTTCTTATTCCTCTTTTTCTTCCTCTTCTTCTATTCCTTCTTCTTCCTCTTCCTCTTCTTCTTCCTCTTCCTCTTCTTCTTCTTCCTTTTCTTCTTCTTCCTCTTTATCTTCTTCTTCCTTTCCTTCTATTTCTTCTTCTTCCGCTTCCTCTTTCTTCTTCTTCTTCTTCTTCTTCCTCTTTCTCTTTTTCTTCCTCTTCTTATATTTCTTCTTCCTCTTCTTCTTCCTCTTCCTCCTCTTCTTCTTCTTCTTCTTCCTTTTTCTCTTCTTATTCTTCTTCTTCTACTTTCGCCGTTCTGTGTAGTCGTATGAAATGAGTCAACCACAAAAAAACAAAAAAACAAAAAAAAAACAAAACAAAAAAAACACAGTAAAAACCAGTTTTGCTCTCAGCCTCGGATTAACGTTTCTCTTCCGTGATGTTTTAGCCTCGTCGCATCGCGTAGCTCGTTCACCGGAACACGTGTACGAAGACACTTAACCCTCTTCCTCTTTAACTTCCTACATCTCCTCCTTCCCAAATTTTCAACTTAACCACTCGAAATCTACAAAAACTCCACAATTGCCCTTCTGTTTAGAGCGAGCGTTTACATTCCCACGCAAACGGATTCAAAACGATTTCTATGTCGAAACAAAATACCATTACGTTCAGCAAATTCAGCGGCAGAACAGTGGACTGATAGTTAAAGACTTCGAAACTATACCGGGTTAGTGATATTCTTTAACAATTTCACAGTCGCTATCTTATTTTTAATTTGCCGTGTCCCTTCAGGACGTAGGCAAATAAAGAAGATTGTTGTCCATTTCAGATCTTAATAAATTCAATATTTTTTGCTATTTCTTCCCAAACACTGTTCTGCCATTCACTCAAGACGAACAAAAATGTTACGCATTTTTCTTTATCTCTCTATCCACCCAGTGAGTCTTAGATTCTCCAAGCCCTCCTTCCTCATGATGTGCCCCAGAAATATCAACACCCTCTTCATGATGTTAAGCATAATTATTATTTTTGTTATCATTTTCGCTAAAATCTCGTCATTGCTAACATGTTCGGGCCTTGGAATCCTCAGAATCCTTCTGTAGATACACATTTCTCTTTCTTCGAGTCTCTTCATCTTTCAAGATATTTTCCCGCATACGCTGCCATAGAGGAAGACAGCTATCACGTAACAGTTCAGTATTTTTTCTTTCTTATAGAAATTTAAAAAAAACCAGAACCCCAGACCAAAATTATGACAAATACTAACATATACTAACATTTCGAAACACTATCCACGTTAATATTTCTGTCTACAATCAACAGAGACAGAAATAAAACTACAGAATTTCCTAGGGTGGGTAGTAAAGGAAAGCTGGAGTAAAAGACTATTTATCAAGAAAAAATATATACGTTTTTCAACAAGAGAATTAACGCAAGGTGAGAGCTACCTGTAACCCCCTACCACGAGCTGATGAACATCACTATAAAAAAATACAACAGTTTAATTTCGACCTCAGACGTCTATCTTTAGGCCCTTACAACAATTTAATCTGTAACCCCTAGCTTGAGTGAATCTTGAGCCTTTTATTGCGTAAACAATGATATAAAAAGATCAATCAAGTGTTTTACTAGATATCTGAAAATGTGCTCCTCTTTCCTTTAATAAGTTTTGTGTTTGATATATGGACGGAAAGCGTGAGCAACGACGAGATTTTGGAGAGGAAGGACACAAGAAGTGAACTGATGTTTAAACTCAGGAAAAGAGAGATGAAGTTCTTTGGGACATGTAATGAGGAAGAAGGCCTTGCAGAACCAGATGCTCACGGAACAGATAGAGGGAAAGAGAGACAAGGGAAATTAACGTATGACATACTTGATTGGCTTGAGCAAATGGATGGTGGAGAGAGGTTTGAGTACGATAACATGAGAAGGTGTAACAAGAGCTACAAGGGACAAGCTACATATAGAAGAAGAAGCCTCCCTAGAAGTAGAAAACTTATTTATTAATGTTCCTGTAAAATATAAAGTGAGGGATCAATTCTATATCATAATCAATATATAAACTGATCCCTCATTTTGTGGCCACGCTAGTTTCTATACATTTATATTCTAGATTTATGGGCTTGAGCAAAGGTTTGGCAGAGCACGTTTTGGAAGGTGTAACAAGAGCTACAAGGGACATGGAGATGTGGAGGGCCATGATCGCCCACGTCCTGAAGGGGCATGGGATATAGAAGGAGAAGCCTTCCTTGATTTAGTAATGTTCCTGTAATATATAAAGTGGGGGATCAATTGTATATTATAATCAATATATGAATTGGTCCCTTACTTTGCGACCATACTAATTTCTATACATTTATATTTTAGATTGATTCGCTTGAGCAAGAAGATGGCCGAGCAGGGTTTGTGAGGAGTAACACGAGAAAAGGTGTTAAGAGCGACAAGGGATAGGAAGATGTGGAAGGCCATGATCGCTTACGTCATGAAGGGACATTGCACATAGACAAAGAAGCCTCCTTAGACGTAGAAAATCAATTTATTAATGTTTCAATAAAATATAAAGTGGGGTTTCAATTCTATATCATAATCAATATATAAATTGATCCCTCACTTTGTGACCATGTTAGTTTTTAAACATTTATGTTTTAGATTTATAAGCTTGATCACAGAGCAGGATTTGGGAGGGATAACAAAAGAAAGGGTGTTAAAGCTACAAGGGATAGGGAGATGTGGAGGACCATGATCGCCTACGTCATGAAGGGACACTGCAAATAGATGAAGAATGTGTCGAACTTTTTTTTAATTATATAGTCAAATTACTTTAAGCCTTTCTGATTCGAAGTATAAGTGACCATTTTACTTCAATTTTCTTTAGTCGTAAAAAAAGCTCGTTAACCGCAACCCTAATCTGAAACCTCCGTTATTTCCTTTTAGCAGTTGTATATATGGACATTCACTAATCATTACACTACTCTGTGGTAACACAGATTCCTTTTCGTTCCGATAGACACTGGGAATATAAATACTTCAGAGACACAAATTGAAGATTGTATTGAACTGTTCATAACCTCAACTTCGGTTGTTTCTTTATCCTTCTTTTACAGGTCTTGTTAATACATTTATCAATTTAGTCTCCTTTTCTTTACTCGGACTCATATGAGTCTGCTGAATATTATATGCGGGTCAAACGTACCAGGAAGCATGATTATACTTTTCTTCTTCACAACAAATACCTTTGAACCTTTATTGTTCATCTCCCAAGTCCTTCAGAATTTCAAAACTAACGTTAAAGATTATTTTGAATGCTACTGAGCAAGTCCGATCAGACATTATAGACAGACTTTTTTATACTAGCAGTATAGCCCGGTGTTGCTCGGGTGTAATGAAAGCTTTAAAACTAATCCATGGTCCTGGAGCTCAGACTCACCCTAAAGAATATTTGTGTGAAGTTTGGTGAGAATCAGATAAAAATTGTGGATTTGTATAAAGGACATACAGTCAGATAAACACACACACACACACAAACAACTTGCCTTTTATATATATATTTATCACAGATTTTCTGCACTATTGTAAGAACTGCAATCTTGAGACTTCTGAATATCGTTACTTATGTCTTTGCCTATGAGTGTATCAAATTTGATTAAAATCGGACCACTCCTTTTATAACCCGATTTTTTCGATTATCGATTTTTGATATTTATCAGGGGTACCTCAAACAAAACCTAGCTAAGAACACTCGCAGACGCTTATAGTACAACTGTGTAAATTTTTAAAAAAATTGGTTCAGCCGTTTTGGAGTCTATAGGTAACGGATACACACACACAGAGACACACACACACGCACGCACGCACACACACACACACACACACACACACACACACACACACACACAAAGTTCCAACAATGCAATTTTAAAGCAAAATGACAATACATTTCTTAGGAAAATGAACAACAATACATTTTATCTGTAGTTGAAAGAATAAAAGTGCGTTCAAAATATATTTTGTTAAAGCCATAAAATTATGTTCAAACTATTTAGATTTCGCCATTAAATAACCAATAGAGGTTGTTATGCCGCTGAACAAAATAAGCCAGTCAACCAAACAAATTAAAAAACAGCTAAAAAACAGCTACTCTATAAAACAGACTCCGGCGTGGTTACTTTCCCCAAATGTTGTCATTTTAACCCCCTAAACTCCAAAGTCTATCGTTATCTATCGTGCTTATTCTCACAATCTTTACCTCCTCTTCTGATATCGTAAATATCAGTAAACCTCTACTTTTTATTTTCCGATTTATACACGTCCGTAGTTTTTTTTATTTTATTTTAACAGGTGTGGATAGGTCATTGGATGTGCATTGTGTTGCAGTGGATATCGACTCGGAACGACAAATCGAGGTGCCGAGTTCGAATTCCTTGCATTCACTTATGCACAAATACCCTTGAGAAAGGTATTAATCCGTTTATTCCCTCCATTTATGGGTTAAATAATAGGACAAATTGGGTTCTATAGCCTTGGCTGGCAACCAGTCTCTCGCAGAAATCAATGGCAACCAACTGTGGGATAATCTTCTACCCAGTCAGTCATGTCTCTTTCGGGACATGGTCGCCAAAGCGTGTATCAGGTATGGCACTTTACTAACTGACTGAGATGGGTCATTCCTTACTTTCTGTTTATGATTGGGTTTCCGGTTCCTTTTAAAGACTACTTTCATGGCATTACTTCGAAAGTCTTCGACTCAGCACTGATAATGTTATTCAGTAATTAAATCTTGAACTATTCATGATAACCATTATCTTTCCTACATGATTCCGAAGACATTAATTCTTGCCCTTTCGTACGTTGATACAACTCTATGCAGTAATACCCTAATTTGTGTAGCTACTGGGCCTTGTATCAGACGGATATATAAATACTATCACAATACTAAAATTATATATATATATATATATATATATATATATATATATATATAGTGTATCGAGGTAGCAGATAATTTTCCAAGCATATATTGTTAAATATAAGCGACAATGATTGTCTGTTATGTTTAATCATGAGTCGTTCTAAACATCGTATTTTGCTTTTAATTTCAGGTGAAAATAATGACACAAATTCTTCAATATTTGCATATATTTATTATGTTGGTTCTAAGCTTTCGGCTCACATGAGCCATCTTCAGGGACGTTAGCATAAAAACATCCACCATCAAAAACGATTTTATCTTGTGCTGACATAAAACTTTGGTAAGCAACGATAACAGTTACCAAATAGAAAACGCAGTTCGTAAATTTGTAATGCGGTTCTATGAAGTCACAATGCATGAGAGCTCGAAATGATAACAGAACCATATATTTAAATGCATGTTATGACCAGATTTAAACGTGATTTTATTAAGTGTGGGTTGTTTTGATTTAATTTAGATGGCCTCCAATATCTGAAGGTTCTTTTTACTGTGTGTATAAGTGTGTATTATTGTATTGTTGACTAAAATTACAGATTTTAGTCAGTAATACAATCATACTCAATCTAACTCTACTATATAAAGAGTAGTATGGACGCTATTTCCGGGTTGTAACATAAAAAAGGCTTTCAGCGTGATGTGACTTCCCTGTGCCTCTTCTGTAAATACTTTCATGGCTTCTGCTCCGATGAACTTAGAACACTGGTGCCCCCTAAATACGAATTTGCACGAGATACTAGATTAGGTCCCACCCTTTTACAGTGAAACTGATAAAATGTAACCGCAATTACTACTTCAACAGCTTCTTTTCTCGCGCTTCCCGACTGTGGAATTCCCTTCCACATGATTGCTTCCCCGACAGATACAATCTCCAGGAGTTTAAACGTAAGGTCAGTAGACACCTCCTAACACACTAACTCGCATCCATTCTCGCAAACACTCTTCCCATCTACACCCTTACCCGTCTATCACCCTCCTTCTGACATTTCCTATATCTAACCACTCTTTCTCACCACCTTCCCCTATGTAACCCCCTGCACAATAGTAGCAGTGGAATGCCTTGATTGGGGTGACATGATAAAAAAAATTCGGTATAGTAGTATTTTTTCATTTAATTTGGAACAGAAAAAATATTTGTCAAAAGTAAAACTCTTATTCAGCAAATTTAAAATTAAAAATTCCAATCCACTTGTGAGCCGGGCAATGCAACGTAATCCAGCTGAAAGGTTGTAAAAATAAATTATTATTTGAATTTCCTCTTTTTCATTTGCAGTCTAGTTCCGCCCAGGTCTTCCTTCCAAAATATTTAAGACGTCAATGTCTCATCTGTACGATTTCTTTTTTTCCTTCTTTATAGTGTGTTACTCTATTCGGACTTAAATATTTTCTTCTATTTTTTACGTCATTTTTTAGGTCTCCTGAATGAAAGAGAGAGGAAGAGA